>JAJSRW010000417.1:0-13771 GCA_022414725.1 Microglena sp. YARC | reverse complement strand
CCCCCCCCTGGGAGATTAGAGTTGTGTAGAGCTGTGGTTGGTTGTTGTTGCGTATTGTTGTGGGTGGTTGGTGGTGGTGTTTCTTTTGGTGTGTTCGACAGCAGGTGACGGTGTGGGTTACTGGCTAGTGAGCGCATTGTCTGTTATGCTTTAGGTTTCGGGTAAGATTCAAGTGATCGCTTTTGGGTGTGTTTGTGTGTTGGTGGTGGTTTGGTTGGTTGGTTTTTTCTGCGCTGATTGGTTCAGGGTGGTGTTCGTTGGTCTGACGAGGGCTC
The DNA here is from genome assembly GCA_022414725.1 of Microglena sp. YARC. Classification (NCBI taxonomy): domain Eukaryota; kingdom Viridiplantae; phylum Chlorophyta; class Chlorophyceae; order Chlamydomonadales; family Chlamydomonadaceae; genus Microglena; species Microglena sp. YARC. Next base: position 13,496 of record JAJSRW010000417.1, on the reverse strand, counting down.
GAGAGATGGTGATTATCTCGGTATCTACTCTTAGAGTGTATGCCTGTATTGTTCGGTCGGGGTGTCGGGGAGTTGCTGATATCTTTACGTTTTGGTTGGTGGTGGTGTTGTGTGGGTTATGGTGTGTTGTTGTTTGTTGTGATTGGTGTTTCGTGTGTGGTGGGTGGTGGTGTGTTGTGTTTGATGCATCGGGTGATACATAGGGGTCCGTGGATGGCGTAGCTCGTTCTTGTTTCATGCGGTCCTAGTGGTTTCGTGGGTTTGTGTGGGTGTGCATATGCTGGGTCCGGTTAATCACTTAATGGTTGTTGTGGGTTGTGTGGTTGTGTGGTGTGTTGGGTTGTTTGTGTCTTTGTGACTTAGGGTTCGTGGAAAGATAGGTGATTTGCGATGGGTGTTTTTGACTGTTTTTTTGTGATGAAGTGCTATTTCTGTTCGTTATGCTAGGTGTGGGGTGGTGTGGGTGGTTATTTCCTGAATTTTTTGTTCCTCTCGGAGGTGTAGATAGCGGTGTTTCTTTGTATGGTTTGGGGTGTGTGTTGTGTGTTGTTTCGGTCGTTGTGTTGTGGGTTGGTGTTGTGGTGTCTTTGATTGCTATCAGTGTGGTGTACTGTTATGATCGCTTGTGGTGTGGTTTGGTTGTGGTTTGGTTGGTGGTTGCTGTGGCGTGTGAGAGCGATTCGGATGTTCGCGATGCTGACTTGTACCGTTTGGTGGTTTTGGGTTGGTGGTGTTTGGTGTTTCGGTGGTGTGTGTGAGAGATGCGACTAAGCCATCCGTTGTCAGGCCGGGAATCACTAGAGGTGTGACAGCAAAGTGATCCGTACACTAAGCATCCATGTATGTCAGTTCTGCACTACCTGGCGCGGGTTTGTTTGGTGTGGTCGGGCTGTGTTCTAGGTAGGTTTGTTCTTCCTGTGGGTTGTTTGAAGGGGTTGTGTGAAGTTGAGGTTGTGGTTCGTTAGGTGTCGAGGATGGTTCCGGGACCCTATGTGGTTTCTTAGAAGGTTGTGGGTGAGTGAGCGCTGTGCGCATGGTCTTTGTGCGGTTGTTGCGGGTCGTCTAAAGGCATTCCGACCATAAGAACTTCACGCTACAATTCTGTAAGGTACCAGCTTGCTATACACAGTGTGGTTGTTTTGGGTTTTGGTTGGTGCATGGTGGTGGTAGGGTCAAACGGATCCGTGTGGGGGGCTAAGCTGGCCATTGTGTCTGTAGCGTGCCTGGGATGGTCTTTGGGCTTTTGTGAGCGGAATGTGGCGTGCTCTTGCTGCAACAAGCCATGAAATGTTCACAAGGAAAGTTCTTCGTATTTTGTCGGCTGGAGTATTCGGGGAAACTACCTGTGGGTGGGGTGTGGTTGGTGTGGGGGAGGTGATGTGTTGTGATACGGAGTTAGGAGAGGTATCTTGTGACAGCCAAAAGATCAACTAAAGCTACGATCCGATCTGACTTAAGCCTAGACTCGTCGAGGGCTGTAGCTCCAGGCCGATTCCGCTGAATCACTAAACTGATCGATGGGTCTTAGTCACTATGTATGTTAGGGTTGGCTGGTGTGGTTGGGTGTTCTTGTGACAGCAATGGCACAATCCGAACAACTAAAGCCATTCTGTATGTCAGGCCGGGAATCACTACCTGTGGGTTTGGGTTTGGGTTTGGTGTGGTTGGGTGTGGTTCTTGTGAGCAAAGGATCCGACACTAAGGCCATTCTGTGTATGTCAGGCCGGGATCACTACCTGTGGGTTGGGTTTGGGTTTGGTGTGGTTGGGTGTGGTTCTTGTGACAGCAAAGGATCCGACACTAAGCCATTCTGTATGTCAGGCCGGGAATCACTACCTGTGGGTTGGGTTTGGGTTTGGTGTGGTTGGGTGTGGTTCTTGTGACAGCAAAGGATCCGACACTAAGCCATTCTGTATGTCAGGCCGGGAATCACTACTGTGGGTTGGTTTGGGTTTGGTGTGGTTGGGTGTGGTTCTTGTGACAGCAAGGATCCGACACTAAGCCATTCTGTATGTCAGGCCGGGAATCACTACCTGTGGGTTGGGTTTGGGTTTGGTGTGGTTGGGTGTGGTTCTTGTGACAGCAAAGGATCCGACACTAAGCCATTCTGTATGTCAGGCCGGGAATCACTACCTGTGGGTTGGGTTTGGGTTTGGTGTGGTTGGGTGTGGTTCTTGTGACAGGCAAAGGATCCGACACTAAGCCCCATTCTGTATGTCAGGCCGGGAATCACTACCTGTGGGTTGGGTTTGGGTTTGGTGTGGTTGGGTGTGGTTCTTGTGACAGCAAAGGATCCGACACTAAGCCATTCTGTATGTCAGGCCGGGAATCACTACTGTGGGTTGGGTTTGGGTTTGGTGTGGTTGGGTGTGGTTCTTGTGACAGCAAAGGATCCGACACTAAGCCATTCTGTATGTCAGGCCGGAATCACTACCTGTGGGTTGGGTTTGGGTTTGGTGTGGTTGGGTGTGGTTCTTGTGACAGCAAAGGATCCGACACTAAGCCATTCTGTATGTCAGGCCGGGAATCACTACCTGTGGGTTGGGTTTGGGTTTGGTGTGATTGGGTGTGGTTCTTGTGACAGCAAAGGATCCGACACTAAGCCATTCTGTATGTCAGGCCGGGAATCACTACCTGTGGGTTGGGTTTGGGTTTGGTGTGGTTGGGTGTGGTTTTGTGACAGCAAAGGATCCGACACTAAGCCATTCTGTATGTCAGGCCGGGAATCACTACCTGTGGGTTGGGTTTGGGTTTGGTGTGGTTGGGTGTGGTTCTTGTGACAGCAAAGGATCCGACACTAAGCCATTCTGTATGTCAGGCCGGGAATCACTACCTGTGGGTTGGGTTTGGGTTTGGTGTGGTTGGGTGTGGTTCTTGTGACAGCAAAGGATCCGACACTAAGCCATTCTGTATGTCAGGCCGGGAATCACTACCTGTGGGTTGGGTTTTGGGTTTGGTGTGGTTGGGTGTGGTTCTTGTGACAGCAAAGGATCCGACACTAAGCATTCTGTATGTCAGGCCGGGAATCACTACCTGTGGGTTGGGTTTGGGTTTGGTGTGGTTGGGTGTGGTTCTTGTGACAGCAAAGGATCCGACACTAAGCCATTCTGTATGTCAGGCCGGGAATCACTACCTGTGGGTTGGGTTTGGGTTTGGTGTGGTTGGGTGTGGTTCTTGTGACAGCAAAGGATCCGACACTAAGCCATTCTGTATGTCAGGGCCGGGAATCACTACCTGTGGGTTGGGTTTGGGTTTGGTGTGGTTGGGTGTGGTTCTTGTGACAGCAAAGGATCCGACACTAAGCCATTCTGTATGTCAGGCCGGGAATCACTACCTGTGGGTTGGGTTTTGGGTTTGGTGTGGTTGGGTGTGGTTCTTGTGACAGCAAAGGATCCGACACTAAGCCATTCTGTATGTCAGGCCGGGAATCACTACCTGTGGGTTGGGTTTGGGTTTGGTGTGGTTGGGTGTGGTTCTTGTGACAGCAAAGGATCCGACACTAAGCCATTCTGTATGTCAGGCCGGGAATCACTACCTGTGGGTTGGGTTTGGGTTTGGTGTGGTTGGGTGTGGTTCTTGTGACAGCAAAGGATCCGACACTAAGCCATTCTGTATGTCAGGCCGGGAATCACTACCTGTGGGTTGGGTTTGGGTTTGGTGTGGTTGGGTGTGGTTCTTGTGACAGCAAAGGATCCGACACTAAGCCATTCTGTATGTCAGGCCGGGAATCACTACCTGTGGGTTGGGTTTGGGTTTGGTGTGGTTGGGTGTGGTTCTTGTGACAGCAAAGGATCCGACACTAAGCCATTCTGTATGTCAGGCCGGGAATCACTACCTGTGGGTTGGGTTTGGGTTTGGTGTGGTTGGGTGTGGTTCTTGTGACAGCAAAGGATCCGACACTAAGCCATTCTGTATGTCAGGCCGGGAATCACTACCTGTGGGTTGGGTTTGGGTTTGGTGTGGTTGGGTGTGGTTCTTGTGACAGCAAAGGATCCGACACTAAGCCATTCTGTATGTCAGGCCGGGAATCACTACCTGTGGGTTGGGTTTGGGTTTGGTGTGGTTGGGTGTGGTTCTTGTGACAGCAAAGGATCCGACACTAAGCCATTCTGTATGTCAGGCCGGGAATCACTACCTGTGGGTTGGGTTTTGGGTTTGGTGTGGTTGGGTGTGGTTCTTGTGACAGCAAAGGATCCGACACTAAGCCATTCTGTATGTCAGGCCGGGAATCACTACTGTGGGTTGGGTTTTGGGTTTGGTGTGGTTGGGTGTGGTTCTTGTGACAGCAAAGGATCCGACACTAAGCCATTCTGTATGTCAGGCCGGGAATCACTACTGTGGGTTGGGTTTGGGTTTGGTGTGGTTGGGTGTGGTTCTTGTGACAGCAAAGGATCCGACACTAAGCCATTCTGTATGTCAGGCCGGGAATCACTACCTGTGGGTTGGGTTTGGGTTTGGTGTGGTTGGGTGTGGTTCTTGTGACAGCAAAGGATCCGACACTAAGCCATTCTGTATGTCAGGCCGGGAATCACTACCTGTGGGTTGGGTTTGGGTTTGGTGTGGTTGGGTGTGGTTCTTGTGACAGCAAAGGATCCGACACTAAGCCATTCTGTATGTCAGGCCGGGAATCACTACCTGTGGGTTGGGTTTGGGTTTGGTGTGGTTGGGTGTGGTTCTTGTGACAGCAAAGGATCCGACACTAAGCCATTCTGTATGTCAGGCCGGGAATCACTACCTGTGGGTTGGGTTTGGGTTTGGTGTGGTTGGGTGTGGTTCTTGTGACAGCAAAGGATCCGACACTAAGCCATTCTGTATGTCAGGCCGGGAATCACTACCTGTGGGTTGGGTTTGGGTTTGGTGTGGTTGGGTGTGGTTCTTGTGACAGCAAAGGATCCGACACTAAGCCATTCTGTATGTCAGGCCGGGAATCACTACCTGTGGGTTGGGTTTGGGTTTGGTGTGGTTGGGTGTGGTTCTTGTGACAGCAAAGGATCCGACACTAAGCCATTCTGTATGTCAGGCCGGGAATCACTACCTGTGGGTTGGGTTTGGGTTGGTGTGGTTGGGTGTGGTTCTTGTGACAGCAAAGGATCCGACACTAAGCCATTCTGTATGTCAGGCCGGGAATCACTACCTGTGGGTTGGGTTTGGGTTTGGTGTGGTTGGGTGTGGTTCTTGTGACAGCAAAGGATCCGACACTAAGCCATTCTGTATGTCAGGCCGGGAATCACTACCTGTGGGTTGGGTTTGGGTTTGGTGTGGTTGGGTGTGGTTCTTGTGACAGCAAAGGATCCGACACTAAGCCATTCTGTATGTCAGGCCGGGAATCACTACTGTGGGTTGGGTTTGGGTTTGGTGTGGTTGGGTGTGGTTCTTGTGACAGCAAAGGATCCGACACTAAGCCATTCTGTATGTCAGGCCGGGAATCACTACCTGTGGGTTGGGTTTGGGTTTTGGTGTGGTTGGGTGTGGTTCTTGTGACAGCAAAGGATCCGACACTAAGCCATTCTGTATGTCAGGCCGGGAATCACTACTGTGGGTTGGGTTTGGGTTTGGTGTGGTTGGGTGTGGTTCTTGTGACAGCAAAGGATCCGACACTAAGCCATTCTGTATGTCAGGCCGGGAATCACTACCTGTGGGTTGGGTTTGGGTTTGGTGTGGTTGGGTGTGGTTCTTGTGACAGCAAAGGATCCGACACTAAGCCATTCTGTATGTCAGGCCGGGAATCACTACCTGTGGGTTGGGTTTGGGTTTGGTGTGGTTGGGTGTGGTTCTTGTGACAGCAAAGGATCCGACACTAAGCCATTCTGTATGTCAGGCCGGGAATCACTACCTGTGGGTTGGGTTTGGGTTTGGTGTGGTTGGGTGTGGTTCTTGTGACAGCAAAGGATCCGACACTAAGCCATTCTGTATGTCAGGCCGGGAATCACTACCTGTGGGTTGGGTTTGGGTTTGGTGTGGTTGGGTGTGGTTCTTGTGACAGCAAAGGATCCGACACTAAGCCATTCTGTATGTCAGGCCGGGAATCACTACCTGTGGGTTGGGTTTGGGTTTGGTGTGGTTGGGTGTGGTTCTTGTGACAGCAAAGGATCCGACACTAAGCCATTCTGTATGTCAGGCCGGGAATCACTACCTGTGGGTTGGGTTTGGGTTTGGTGTGGTTGGGTGTGGTTCTTGTGACAGCAAAGGATCCGACACTAAGCCATTCTGTATGTCAGGCCGGGAATCACTACCTGTGGGTTGGGTTTGGGTTTGGTGTGGTTGGGTGTGGTTCTTGTGACAGCAAAGGATCCGACACTAAGCCATTCTGTATGTCAGGCCGGGAATCACTACCTGTGGGTTGGGTTTGGGTTTGGTGTGGTTGGGTGTGGTTCTTGTGACAGCAAAGGATCCGACACTAAGCCATTCTGTATGTCAGGCCGGGAATCACTACTGTGGGTTGGGTTTGGGTTTGGTGTGGTTGGGTGTGGTTCTTGTGACAGCAAAGGATCCGACACTAAGCCATTCTGTATGTCAGGCCGGGAATCACTACCTGTGGGTTGGGTTTGGGTTTGGTGTGGTTGGGTGTGGTTCTTGTGACAGCAAAGGATCCGACACTAAGCCATTCTGTATGTCAGGCCGGGAATCACTACCTGTGGGTTGGGTTTGGGTTTGGTGTGGTTGGGTGTGGTTCTTGTGACAGCAAAGGATCCGACACTAAGCCATTCTGTATGTCAGGCCGGGAATCACTACCTGTGGGTTGGGTTTGGGTTTGGTGTGGTTGGGTGTGGTTCTTGTGACAGCAAAGGATCCGACACTAAGCCATTCTGTATGTCAGGCCGGGAATCACTACCTGTGGGTTGGGTTTGGGTTTGGTGTGGTTGGGTGTGGTTCTTGTGACAGCAAAGGATCCGACACTAAGCCATTCTGTATGTCAGGCCGGGAATCACTACCTGTGGGTTGGGTTTGGGTTTGGTGTGGTTGGGTGTGGTTCTTGTGACAGCAAAGGATCCGACACTAAGCCATTCTGTATGTCAGGCCGGGAATCACTACCTGTGGGTTGGGTTTGGGTTTGGTGTGGTTGGGTGTGGTTCTTGTGACAGCAAAGGATCCGACACTAAGCCATTCTGTATGTCAGGCCGGGAATCACTACCTGTGGGTTGGGTTTGGGTTTGGTGTGGTTTGGGTGTGGTTCTTGTGACAGCAAAGGATCCGACACTAAGCCATTCTGTATGTCAGGCCGGGAATCACTACCTGTGGGTTGGGTTTGGGTTTGGTGTGGTTGGGTGTGGTTCTTGTGACAGCAAAGGATCCGACACTAAGCCATTCTGTATGTCAGGCCGGGAATCACTACCTGTGGGTTGGGTTTGGGTTTGGTGTGGTTGGGTGTGGTTCTTGTGACAGCAAAGGATCCGACACTAAGCCATTCTGTATGTCAGGCCGGGAATCACTACCTGTGGGTTGGGTTTGGGTTTGGTGTGGTTGGGTGTGGTTCTTGTGACAGCAAAGGATCCGACACTAAGCCATTCTGTATGTCAGGCCGGGAATCACTACTGTGGGTTGGGTTTGGGTTTGGTGTGGTTGGGTGTGGTTCTTGTGACAGCAAAGGATCCGACACTAAGCCATTCTGTATGTCAGGCCGGGAATCACTACCTGTGGGTTGGGTTTGGGTTTGGTGTGGTTGGGTGTGGTTCTTGTGACAGCAAAGGATCCGACACTAAGCCATTCTGTATGTCAGGCCGGGAATCACTACCTGTGGGTTGGGTTTGGGTTTGGTGTGGTTGGGTGTGGTTCTTGTGACAGCAAAGGATCCGACACTAAGCCATTCTGTATGTCAGGCCGGGAATCACTACCTGTGGGTTGGGTTTGGGTTTGGTGTGGTTGGGTGTGGTTCTTGTGACAGCAAAGGATCCGACACTAAGCCATTCTGTATGTCAGGCCGGGAATCACTACCTGTGGGTTGGGTTTGGGTTTGGTGTGGTTGGGTGTGGTTCTTGTGACAGCAAAGGATCCGACACTAAGCCATTCTGTATGTCAGGCCGGGAATCACTACCTGTGGGTTGGGTTTGGGTTTGGTGTGGTTGGGTGTGGTTCTTGTGACAGCAAAGGATCCGACACTAAGCCATTCTGTATGTCAGGCCGGGAATCACTACCTGTGGGTTGGGTTTGGGTTTGGTGTGGTTGGGTGTGGTTCTTTGTGACAGCAAAGGATCCGACACTAAGCCATTCTGTATGTCAGGCCGGGAATCACTACCTGTGGGTTGGGTTTGGGTTTGGTGTGGTTGGGTGTGGTTCTTGTGACAGCAAAGGATCCGACACTAAGCCATTCTGTATGTCAGGCCGGGAATCACTACCTGTGGGTTGGGTTTGGGTTTGGTGTGGTTGGGTGTGGTTCTTGTGACAGCAAAGGATCCGACACTAAGCCATTCTGTATGTCAGGCCGGGAATCACTACCTGTGGGTTGGGTTTGGGTTTGGTGTGGTTGGGTGTGGTTCTTGTGACAGCAAAGGATCCGACACTAAGCCATTCTGTATGTCAGGCCGGGAATCACTACCTGTGGGTTGGGTTTGGGTTTGGTGTGGTTGGGTGTGGTTCTTGTGACAGCAAAGGATCCGACACTAAGCCATTCTGTATGTCAGGCCGGGAATCACTACCTGTGGGTTGGGTTTGGGTTTGGTGTGGTTGGGTGTGGTTCTTGTGACAGCAAAGGATCCGACACTAAGCCATTCTGTATGTCAGGCCGGGAATCACTACCTGTGGGTTGGGTTTGGGTTTGGTGTGGTTGGGTGTGGTTCTTGTGACAGCAAGGATCCGACACTAAGCCATTCTGTATGTCAGGCCGGGAATCACTACCTGTGGGTTGGGTTTGGGTTTGGTGTGGTTGGGTGTGGTTCTTGTGACAGCAAAGGATCCGACACTAAGCCATTCTGTATGTCAGGCCGGGAATCACTACCTGTGGGTTGGGTTTGGGTTTGGTGTGGTTGGGTGTGGTTCTTGTGACAGCAAAGGATCCGACACTAAGCCATTCTGTAATGTCAGGCCGGGAATCACTACCTGTGGGTTGGGTTTGGGTTTGGTGTGGTTGGGTGTGGTTCTTGTGACAGCAAAGGATCCGACACTAAGCCATTCTGTATGTCAGGCCGGGAATCACTACCTGTGGGTTGGGTTTGGGTTTGGTGTGGTTGGGTGTGGTTCTTGTGACAGCAAAGGATCCGACACTAAGCCATTCTGTATGTCAGGCCGGGAATCACTACCTGTGGGTTGGGTTTGGGTTTGGTGTGGTTGGGTGTGGTTCTTGTGACAGCAAAGGATCCGACACTAAGCCATTCTGTATGTCAGGCCGGGAATCACTACCTGTGGGTTGGGTTTGGGTTTGGTGTGGTTGGGTGTGGTTCTTGTGACAGCAAAGGATCCGACACTAAGCCATTCTGTATGTCAGGCCGGGAATCACTACCTGTGGGTTGGGTTTGGGTTTGGTGTGGTTGGGTGTGGTTCTTGTGACAGCAAAGGATCCGACACTAAGCCATTCTGTATGTCAGGCCGGGAATCACTACCTGTGGGTTGGGTTTGGGTTTGGTGTGGTTGGGTGTGGTTCTTGTGACAGCAAAGGATCCGACACTAAGCCATTCTGTATGTCAGGCCGGGAATCACTACCTGTGGGTTGGGTTTGGGTTTGGTGTGGTTGGGTGTGGTTCTTGTGACAGCAAAGGATCCGACACTAAGCCATTCTGTATGTCAGGCCGGGAATCACTACCTGTGGGTTGGGTTTGGGTTTGGTGTGGTTGGGTGTGGTTCTTGTGACAGCAAAGGATCCGACACTAAGCCATTCTGTATGTCAGGCCGGGAATCACTACCTGTGGGTTGGGTTTGGGTTTGGTGTGGTTGGGTGTGGTTCTTGTGACAGCAAAGGATCCGACACTAAGCCATTCTGTATGTCAGGCCGGGAATCACTACCTGTGGGTTGGGTTTGGGTTTGGTGTGGTTGGGTGTGGTTCTTGTGACAGCAAAGGATCCGACACTAAGCCATTCTGTATGTCAGGCCGGGAATCACTACCTGTGGGTTGGGTTTGGGTTTGGTGTGGTTGGGTGTGGTTCTTGTGACAGCAAAGGATCCGACACTAAGCCATTCTGTATGTCAGGCCGGGAATCACTACCTGTGGGTTGGGTTTGGGTTTGGTGTGGTTGGGTGTGGTTCTTGTGACAGCAAGGATCCGACACTAAGCATTCTGTATGTCAGGCCGGGAATCACTACCTGTGGGTTGGGTTTGGGTTTGGGTGTGGTTGGGTGTGGTTCTTGTGACAGCAAAGGATCCGACACTAAGCCATTCTGTATGTCAGGCCGGGAATCACTACCTGTGGGTTGGGTTTGGGTTTGGTGTGGTTGGGTGTGGTTCTTGTGACAGCAAAGGATCCGACACTAAGCCATTCTGTATGTCAGGCCGGGAATCACTACCTGTGGGTTGGGTTTGGGTTGGTGTGGTTGGGTGTGGTTCTTGTGACAGCAAAGGATCCGACACTAAGCCATTCTGTATGTCAGGCCGGGAATCACTACCTGTGGGTTGGGTTTGGGTTTGGTGTGGTTGGGTGTGGTTCTTGTGACAGCAAAGGATCCGACACTAAGCCATTCTGTATGTCAGGCCGGGAATCACTACCTGTGGGTTGGGTTTGGGTTTGGTGTGGTTTGGTGTGGTTCTTGTGACAGCAAAGGATCCGACACTAAGCCATTCTGTATGTCAGGCCGGGAATCACTACCTGTGGGTTGGGTTTGGGTTTGGTGTGGTTGGGTGTGGTTCTTGTGACAGCAAAGGATCCGACACTAAGCCATTCTGTATGTCAGGCCGGGAATCACTACCTGTGGGTTGGGTTTGGGTTTGGTGTGGTTGGGTGTGGTTCTTGTGACAGCAAAGGATCCGACACTAAGCCATTCTGTATGTCAGGCCGGGAATCACTACCTGTGGGTTGGGTTTGGGTTTGGTGTGGTTGGGTGTGGTTCTTGTGACAGCAAAGGATCCGACACTAAGCCATTCTGTATGTCAGGCCGGGAATCACTACCTGTGGGTTGGGTTTGGGTTTGGTGTGGTTGGGTGTGGTTCTTGTGACAGCAAAGGATCGACACTAAGCCATTCTGTATGTCAGGCCGGAATCACTACCTGTGGGTTGGGTTTGGGTTTGGTGTGGTTGGGTGTGGTTCTTGTGACAGCAAAGGATCCGACACTAAGCCATTCTGTATGTCAGGCCGGGAATCACTACCTGTGGGTTGGGTTTGGGTTTGGTGTGGTTGGGTGTGGTTCTTGTGACAGCAAAGGATCCGACACTAAGCCATTCTGTATGTCAGGCCGGAATCACTACCTGTGGGTTGGGTTTGGGTTTGGTGTGGTTGGGTGTGGTTCTTGTGACAGCAAAGGATCCGACACTAAGCCATTCTGTATGTCAGGCCGGGAATCACTACCTGTGGGTTGGGTTTGGGTTTGGTGTGGTTGGGTGTGGTTCTTGTGACAGCAAAGGATCCGACACTAAGCCATTCTGTATGTCAGGCCGGGAATCACTACCTGTGGGTTGGGTTTGGGTTTGGTGTGGTTGGGTGTGGTTCTTGTGACAGCAAAGGATCCGACACTAAGCCATTCTGTATGTCAGGCCGGGAATCACTACCTGTGGGTTGGGTTTGGGTTTGGTGTGGTTGGGTGTGGTTCTTGTGACAGCAAAGGATCCGACACTAAGCCATTCTGTATGTCAGGCCGGAATCACTACCTGTGGGTTGGGTTTGGGTTTGGTGTGGTTGGGTGTGGTTCTTGTGACAGCAAAGGATCCGACACTAAGCCATTCTGTATGTCAGGCCGGGAATCACTACCTGTGGGTTGGGTTTGGGTTTGGTGTGGTTTGGGTGTGGTTCTTGTGACAGCAAAGGATCCGACACTAAGCCATTCTGTATGTCAGGCCGGGAATCACTACCTGTGGGTTGGGTTTGGGTTTGGTGTGGTTGGGTGTGGTTCTTGTGACAGCAAAGGATCCGACACTAAGCCATTCTGTATGTCAGGCCGGGAATCACTACCTGTGGGTTGGGTCTTGGGTTTGGTGTGGTTGGGTGTGGTTCTTGTGACAGCAAAGGATCCGACACTAAGCCATTCTGTATGTCAGGCCGGGAATCACTACCTGTGGGTTGGGTTTGGGTTTGGTGGTTGGGTGTGGTTCTTGTGACAGCAAAGGATCCGACACTAAGCCATTCTGTATGTCAGGGCCGGGAATCACTACCTGTGGGTTGGGTTTGGTTTGTCGATTGTGTGGTTCGTGACAGCAAGGATCCGACACTAAAGCCATTCTGTATGTCAGGCCCGGAATCACTACTGTGGGTTGGTTTGGGTTTTGGTGGGTTGGGTGTGGTTCTTCGTGACAGCACAAGGATCCGACCACAAGCATTCTGTATGTCAGCGGGAATCACTACCTGTGGGTTGGGTTGGGTTTTAAGGTCTGTATTTGTGACATGCAAAAGCCATCGCGACACTAAGCCATTCTGTATGTTCAGGCGCGGAATCACTACCATTGTGGGGTTGGGGTGTTGGGTTGTGCACTGTGTCTGTTGGTGTGATTTGCCCCTTTGGTGATCTAGCAAAGAGATCCGAGTCGACAAGCTGGTATGGTCAAGGATTGTCCTGGAATCACTGCAAACCTGCTGGGTTGGGTTTGGTTTGGTGTCTGGTTGACACTGTGTATTGTCAGGCCGGGAATCTTACATGTGCATCCCGTGTGGAATTCAACTTTGGTTGGGTGTGTTGGGGTGGGTTTGTGGAACAACTAAAGGAATCCGAACACTAAGCCATTACTGCTGTAGCGTGGACACACCTGTGGTTGGGTTCGGTTGGTGTGTTTGTGTTGTATTTTGTGACACCAATAGGCATCCGCACTAAGCACCATGACTGTTACTCTGGGCAGGGAATTGCTACATTGTGGATTGGTTTTTGGGTTGGGGGCTGGTGTGGGTTGGTTGTTCTTGTGACAGAAAGATCCGAACTAAGCCATTTCTCGTATCTCAGCCGGAAATCACTAAACCGGTTGGGTTGGCCGTTGGTGTGGTTGGTGTGGTTCTTTGTACAGCCAAAAGACTTCCCGACACTCTAAGCCATTGCTGTTAGTCGGTCCGGGAATCAATTAAACTGTGGGTGTGGTTGGTTTGGTGTGGGTGGTGTGGTTGATTGTGAGCAGGCAAAGGATACCGACACTATGGCATTTCTGTATCGGGCCGGCGAACACGTACCTGTGGGTTGTTTGTTTGTCTGTGGTTGGTGTGGTTTGTGAAGAAAGGATCCGACATCTAAGCCATCGCTTAAATGTCAGGCGGACTACTACCGTGTGGGTGGGTTTGTGGTTTTGGTGTTGTTGGGCGTGTGGTTCATGTGAAGCTAGGATCCGACGACCTAAGCCATTCTGTAATTCGAGGCCGGAATCACACATGTGGGTTGGTTTGGGTTGGTGGGTTGGGTGTGGTTCTTGTGACAGCAAAGGATCGACACTGAAGCCATTCG
>JAJSRW010002176.1:0-27600 GCA_022414725.1 Microglena sp. YARC | reverse complement strand
AGTTCCTCTACAATGGGGGTCCAGTAGAACGTTCACCTGGAATTCCAAATTTTAAATTCTTCACTGCGGTTTACGTTTTCATTAAATTGTGGGTATTAACTCCTGATAATGGTCGATGGGGTGGTCTGACAGCAATGGCTGCGCCTGTAGAATTGATGTAACATTGGAAGTGGTGCATGGAGCCCCTGGTTACATACACAATGCGGTGGTGCAAATTGCTTTGTGTCTTACGTAATCATGTGTAAGCAATAAGATGCGCCCCAAGAGGTACGTGTCCATAAGCACTAGCACGATTTTTCGACCTTTGTAAAAGAAAGATTGTTGTCAAAGGATGATTCTTCTGCAGGAGTATTGTGCGTGTACGTATTTGCGGATGTCATTAATGATGTGCATCTTGCACTGAAGTCTTTATGTCTTCTGGCAATCTCAATTGGTGGGTGAATCCCTTGAAGGTTTTGTGAACTGGCTTGGCAACCTTGCCTTCGCACCGGGTCGTCCATGAGAATCCAGTAGGCATTATGTTTGAGGTGAGTTTGTGAAGCATCGCACGATGTAGTGCGGACAAGGAAGTCGTGTTGTCGGGAGGCCATCCCTGTGGATCGGTGTTTGGTTACGCACATCCACGAAGTGTTGAAGCGGCTCTACGCGCGTGTAGGAACGACGCCGTAGTGCGCTACAAGCGGTTGCTGAAGTGCTTATACATCCAACCGAGAATGCCCTGCGCGTTCACCGAATATTCGGTTTATGTGAGGGTCTGAAGCTGTCTCCTTTTAGTCTGATTCTTTTCTTCTTCATAATCTTCCAAATCGGTACACCTCTCCAATGAACCGTCAGTCTTCGAGGGAGATTCGAGCGGAACGCGGTCCGATGTCACGTTGTGAAGGAGACCTTCCGATGTCTCAGTTTCCCTTTTTTTGGAACGTCACCTTTGGAGGGGGCGACATGTTGTCCGAATGAGAAGTGGATGTCGCCCCATGAGGTGTACAGTAAGCACATGAATCGCGGACAGCGCCTCTGCGAGACAGGTATCTGGACGTGAAGAACAGTCCGCTTGCGGGACCACGTCATCCTTGTGATTCGAGAGCCCGATTCGTTATAGACATTGAGTGTTTGGTGAAACAGTGTTTGGTGAAAAGTTACATTTTATTTAATATATTGATAACAACAGAATATCATTGATTGGTACAGAACACACTCGTAAATATATGAAAGGAGGAAAGAAAACATTATCTGGTTCGGTTATTATTTGTATCATTGCTAGCTGTGTTCCATGATCATCAGGCGTTTTACTGTGGAGGCACACGGATTTCCGTGAATAATCACCCATTCAAGTTCTTTAGGTTGCAAACGATTACACTGTCAATATTCACATCGCGCCGCTCTGTGTCATTCATATTATGGAGCAGAAAGATACGCTACAAAGCCATCGTTCAGAGGATTTTTGCTGTTGTTCATATCAGGACTTCATCTTCTGGGATGCTGAGCGAATTCAGTCGCGCTGATCAGCACTTACGGTTTTCAGAAAGCACGCAAGGTGATGTTTTTTTCTTTTTCTCAAAAATGTAGAGAGTGATGATAAAATAAGTAAAAGCAAAAGCAAAAGCAAAGAAGTAGTGTTCGTGTACCCCTGCCCTCGGTGGTGATCAGTTCTTCTTCTCAGGGGAAACATACTCACCCCGACTATTCATTCAGGGACGCCCTGTCACAGAAGAGGGAGTTTTTTTGTGGTGATGTTGGTTTTCCAGACGTAGTTTCGACCGGGACGCAGACGAAGCCGAAGTCGAAGTCACGAAGTCGAAGCAGAGGGGTCTCTAAAGATTACATCCAGGAGCAATGAATGTCGGAATGCACCAAGGAGACGTTCTCTTTGGCCCCACACCAGAGATTCCTTTGTAATTTCATGGCACAGGGAAAACCCCCTACAACGGCTTGCTCTTTTTCCACGGGACCCGGAGGCATGAAGACATGCACGGCGGTTTCCATATGTTGAAGGGTTCGACGATCGACAAGTGTTTCTGATGAAGCTCGTCAACGCTACACGATACTTCGTGCGAACAGTGTACGATAGCGGCTGCATCATCATCTCGTAAAACACCAATGCGGGGGATCAAGATATCGACAATCGAATATAGAGGTGACATTCTGAGTGCGTGAAAAGTATCACGTGTTTCGGCATAATTTCATTCGCAAATTTAGTATCCGCTGCGACCGAATCGCGATCTAGATAATCAGTTCTCTGGGAGCATCATCGGTTGTTGATGAGGCGCACCATCTTCGGAATTCAACAAATGGAATCGGCGTTCGGCTCATTGCAAACGCGTGCTCCGAGTAGCATCCAACATAAAGTTGCTTCTCCTCACGGCCACACCCATGTTCAATTCTAACACCGACGTTCTCCCCTTCTTAAACCTCCTCCACACAAATGATCGAGAAACTATAAATGACATGTCCGACATAGCATCCGCCGCAAGGGGGTACGTCTCGTACTTCCCCGGACGGTCCCCGTTCAGCTTCCCGAAGATCCTCACGCCCTCAGTGGCGACGCACATTCCCTCACCGTTCGGATCATCTCAGCTCGTTCAAAAAGCATGCGCAAACAAAAACCGCGATATCGTGACGTTGGACGCGCATGGCACCCGCATCCCTAAATCTGACCGATTGGAGACGCTCATGTATCGTCTAAAGCAACAGGGGTCACACGGAAGCGTCGCAGAGGTAGACGAAATTTGCAACGAGCGAGATGAGCGGCCTGCAGTTGGAGACGTACGAGGCACCACCGCCGGGATTTTAAGCGGCATGATGTGGATGAGATGTGGATAATGAGGTGGATTCATGAGGTGGATGATGATGTGGATCATGGTGACATGCGTGTCCGTCAAATGTTGCAATGTGATTTTCCCTGCTCCTCTTAACGGCGGCGGGTCGGAGACTCCTCGTCATCTGGCAAAGGCGGGTTTCCGTCGTTGCATGGAGTTCGATCCGCAACGTGGGCGCGTGGAAGTACCGTCCGGGATCTCGGGGTACCGGCATTCCTCTCCCCTGAGTTGGCGCCCGGCTTGATCGCATGCAAAATCAACAATGTCGCCGACTTGCATAGCGGCAACGGGAACGGATCGGCGATCTCGATGGTGTACTCCCGCTGGATTTTGGAGCGGGGTGCTTCCTGTGGCAGTCGCACTTGAGCACAGAGGGTACCGCTCGTTTTCGGACACGGGTCTACCGGGGTGGAATCGGGACCTACGCGATCATTATCGGGGGCTGCGCGAGCACGGGTTCCAGAGTCTGGAGCGTATATTGGAGGTCGCTCGATCGCCTGAGAACAAACATGGAGAGCTGATAAGCGTTTTATTGATCACTGACCGCGGCACGGAAGGCTTGGATTTCCGCTTCGTTCGAGAGCTGCACATTCTAGAACCTTGGTTTCACATGAAGAAGATCGAGCAAATCGTGGGTCGCGCGGTACGTACTGCTCTCACGCCCTTCTCCAGTCACCAGAAACGCAACGTGACCGTGTACATGCACGCATCTGTCTACCCCCGTGGTGGTGGTGAGATGGAGACACCGCGGATCTTCAGGCGTACCGCATCGCCCTCAAAAAAGAAATCGACATCTCGAAGGCGGAGAGCGCTCTGATATCCGTGCAATCGACTTTAGGCATGACAACAACGATCCTCGAGGAGAACGGGAGAAGCGCACCTTTGTCGTCGACATGGTGAGCGGCTAGCGGCGCACCGTGAAAACAACCTTCCTATCAAGGAAAGAAGAGGACGACGACACATGCGATACCCTTGCGGCTGACGAATTCGACGTTCGACGCTGTGAGACATGTAGACCTCTCACGAGTGGCGGATGTCATTTTTGGCCACGTTGCGATCTGCTGACGCGACACACGGTTGCACCATCGAGGACTTTGCTACCAGCACTCACTAAGCACCAAGGATCAGAATGCAGCCGTGGGTGGCCCAAATGCATTCTCGAGGTGGTGGATCACCTTCTTTCACATAGGGGTATTTCGTCGTACCGACAAGTACTTCCTAGGAAACGAGGCGCATCAACAAAACGATGACGACGAATCAAACACGAA
Source organism: Microglena sp. YARC (assembly GCA_022414725.1). Taxonomy (NCBI): domain Eukaryota; kingdom Viridiplantae; phylum Chlorophyta; class Chlorophyceae; order Chlamydomonadales; family Chlamydomonadaceae; genus Microglena; species Microglena sp. YARC. The sequence goes on along the minus strand of JAJSRW010002176.1, from coordinate 23,516 downwards.
ACAAATGGATGCCTCTTAATATTTTAGAACACGCAACCAAAGCGGAGGGGCTATGGGACATGGTAGCAAGACGGGTCGTTGCTTTAGAGAGCTCGTTGCCGTCGAAGGTCGCGGATCGATTCCGGTCGGAGATATTGGACTATGTTGTGGATCGACTTCCTAGAACGCAACTGGAGGAACTTGCGGTTGTGGTGGCATCAGCATCAGCATCATCATCATCTACCAAGAGTCATAAAAATACAACAAAACATAATGGACTCGCGCAACATGTTAGGGATAGTTTGAGACGCGCTGGTGTGCTTGAAAATTATATAGACAAGAAGAGCCTTACGATCGTGTTCCGAAACCCTTACGACATTGCGTCCCCAACCAAGGTGCGCCGACCCATGTGTTTCGTCCCCTCTGATGAAAAGAACACTGAGACCCCTATATTCCGTCCTTGTATTGTCGGAGAGATCGTGTCCCCTATGACTCCAGAATCGTCAACTGTATCTGTGATGGACGATCCTTATGTCAAGTTGGGGTTCATGGACAGGGTCACTAGCAAGGATGCGTTCACGTCAAGTTGGCAACGACATCTAACGTGCGTGGGAGCGTCTGTGGGAGCACGTCGTCCTTGAGAACCGGCGCATTGTGGCCCGCAATATTGCGTATCGTCTCGAGCGACGCGACACTCCGAGTGCTCCTCGAGAAGGAGGAGGGTTCCTTGCCCCGGAATAAAGCGAATATGTGCCTGCTCATTGAACTTGCGATGCGAAAATTCGGGGGTTTATGCGCCTGTCCAGGCGCACATGAGCAGCAACCTGCTTACCCCCCCCCAAAAAAAATTAACACTTCATGAAACGTATGTTGTAATGGTTTGAGCCTGATCCTGAGAACAACAGGCTCGTTTTTCATACATTTTTGTCATCCATTCTTTGGTACAATAACGGAGACGAAGTTGTAGAGCGTCGAAAGTGTTCTGGAAGTGTCATTATTAGTATCTTTGTCGCTTTTCACGTCTTGTCCCAGAACGAAAAACCAGTAGAATATAATGATGTACATCAAGACCGAGCCGATAGCCGAGATCAAGCCTGAGAAGAAATACTTCCCCACAAAACTCATTACAGGGTTTCTGTGTTTCCACACGCTCCAAGATTTCCAGTGGGGGTACGAAGGCGTTTCCTGAGAACTTTTCTTCATTCGTAAAAGCGTGTTTAAAATGCATATCCCATTTTTATTCAAAGCTTACCACACAATCTCCCTTCACCCGACTCATCCTACACAGGTTGGGTTTAGAAGTGGTGGTGGTGCACGCTGCTTGCGATGAAGGAGAAGGGCAGGAAACTCTTTTGGGGAAATTATCTAGTGACGGGAGGTCGTCATTGCAGGTGCGGTGTTGCGTGCTAGAGATCATGTCCGACTCGATCTCATCCACATGCTCTTCTACGTACTCCAGTATGCGGTTCTCGATCATCCACCGGAAGAAGTTCAGTTGCCCGACCGTCGTCTCTATTTTTTCCGATCCGTAGTGGAACAGTATTCGGTCGCGGCGGCGGAAAGGGTCGAATTGCTGTTTGGAGTAAGCCTTAAGCTGCATACGATATTGTCGGTACACATTAAGAGGAAGCGATGCTATTGGGCTGTGTATCACCACGTTGTGCGTTTTGGCATAGTTCGTCACAAACCAGTCAATCAACCGAAGAGATATCTTGGAGGATATCTTTGGAACGTCAGTCGAAGAAGCCCAAGCTGTTGCTGCAGAAGACGGTTCAACCAGATAGACCAGGCGCATGATGTGCGTCCGTGTGCTAAAAAACTGGGACAACGATAGCATCAGTATTTCTGCCCTAGACATCATGGTGGCTTCGTCTCGACTTAGTTACAAAAAACGGAGGTTGCAACTTGTTTTTATGACAACTCATTATTTACCCTTATGCACATTCACCGGTACTTGATTATTTCAGTCGCAGCAAGAGACCCACCAATGGCCATGGGACGGAGTCCTGCATCTTGTCCATTTTGAAGTTCTTCCACACCTCCTCGAAGTGCCTCTGGGGATGCGATGGAGACTTCATAGCATCGTACGTGTCATGGTAGAACGAGGCTGCAAGACGAGGTGTTGGGATGTCGAGACAGGGACCCCTCCTGTGGAGGAGACCGCATCTCCCCCGACTGACGTACGAGCGCCGTAGCCCCCGAATGACTTATGAGAGACGTCGCCGATGACCAGCTGTCGCCGAATGACGTACGAGAGCCGTCGCCCGAATGACGTACGAGAGCCCGTCCCACTAATGACGTACGAGAGCCGTCGCCACCACCACCACATACGTATTCCCCGCTAGCGGTGTACACACACGAAGGGGACATAGTGTAAGGGCGCACCCACCAATTTATTAGGGGGCACCTACCGCTACCGCATTATTGGCAGCTGGCCTCCACAGCTTCCCGGCACTACCAGATGTTATGCGGCTGCTGATTGCTCCATCGTACATTTGGTGTTGTGTCTGTTGATTCATTTTGTACAATCGTTTGTATACACTTGTTATCAAATTTTTTATTATTCCGCCGACTACAGTCGGTGGAACAGTAAAATGAAACATACATATTTCTTAAATAAAGTGGGACACAACTTATAATCCTGCTTCGTCGAAGCAAACAATGTAAAAGCTTTCCTTGTACCTGTAATGGGCGGTGTTCCTGCATCCCGGCGGATTTTTTTTGAAATTTCTACTCAGAATTTAGAGTCTCCGGAACGACTCGCTATCCTGATATATCAGCACCGAGGAATCCCAAATCCGCTCCAGACCATGTTCGCACCCACTATTTCATGGGGGACCAGATGCCCGGTCCGTTGAACTGTCGCATTTAATTTGAAAATATGTGTAATAGAAAACATATATGTCTGGGTATGCAGCAGCGCCCTTGTCCGATGTCCAAGATATAAACACTCTGCTCTAACCTAAATCCGGAGCTATCCGCGTACAGCAACGTGCGCACTATCGAGGATGCCCTGGTTCACTTCGACGCCTACTCGAACCTACCCAATGTAATGCCCACGCTACCGGTGGGTTTCGACGCCAAAGTCTACATAGGCGCGCAGTCGAACGTGAGCATACTAAACCGCGTCATCCGCGACGCGATCGCGGGGGTAGACGGCGTGGACCGTTCTCGCCGTCTATAGACCGAAGGGGAGTGTTCGTAGCGACGCTCATGTGCGGAGCCAAGGTTCGCACTCTATACCAGGCCGGATCGAACTTCCCGTACTCGATCAACCTGGTAGCCGACTTCACATCGAACGACCTGCAACCGGAACGGACCGCATCCGTCTAGTCCAGCACGACAACGGGTTCATAGTGGGAGGCTGCAGTCCTAGAGGTATCCTACGAGAGATCACGCATACTGCTCGCCCCTCGACCAACCCCCGCGTGAGGGCTGCTCTCGCAAGCACATCTGGTACTTCGATGCGTTCGGTATAAGGATATACGATCCACTGCGCCAGGCGCGAGTGTCCTTCGCTAGGACGGCCATGCAGTCTGGTGGCGTCTTCCCGTCCGGACCAGACGCGGTACCTCCAAGGAGTTCGTGTACGACATGTACCAGCTGATGTATCCCGAGACGCGGGGCCTTGGGTTCTCCGACACCTACCTCGACTACCGCCGTAAGTGGGAGCGCGTGACGCCTACCGCATACGCGGCCCGTCTGATCTTCTGAACATCCAGAACCCTAACGCGTCTGGTTTGATTGCTGGGGGGGGGGGGCAGTAATGTAGTGGGGGTACAGTCATCCGGGACATCTCTGTGTTGGACACGTTGACGGTAGGGTAGCGGTGACTTTTCATGGATGTCGCCATCGAACGTCTCTCTCGCTGAAGGGTACGTGCGCATCTCTACGGACTCATTCGCGGCAGGGTTCGAGTCCAGCAACAACCTGTACGCCACGCCCAGTACGCGTCGCTGTGCAGCAACCTCGTCGTGGGGTTCGACTCCGCCACCGTGAGGTCCGACATGGAGTGCATGGGCGCTCTTACCATAGGGGCGACCTCCTTCAACGGGGGCGTCGCCACCCTCTGTGGTGGGGCGCTCGTCGTGGAGGAGGGTGACGCCGGGTACGGGAGTTCGGAGCTCAAGGTGGCGGTGCAAGTGCGGGATATGATGCATATCGGAGAGACTCTCGGGATAGGAACATCCAACCCCGACCGACATTGACGAACGTGCGTCTCGCAGTGGGAGGCGACATATTCGCCACTGTACGCCGTGGTCACTCTATCTGACAGAGACGCCAAGACGGATGTGGTCGTAATCGAGGACCCGCTTCACCGCGTCAGAGGGATGCGCGGGTGCACTTTCTTCATGAAAGATTCCATAAGCGGTGATGGTTCGGATACGAGGCGACGACACACCGGTCTCATCGCGCAAGAGGTTCAGGAAATCCTACCCGAGGCAGTGTACCGCACCCCATGCGGGTCGCTTAGCGTTGCCTACGGCAATCTTGCGGGATTGCTTGTAGAGAGCATCAAGGAGCTAGTAGACAGACTCGAACACGTGAAGACAAGCTGATTATCACACGAAAAAAAACTGATTTTTGTTGAATTTTAGTTAAATAATGTTACAGTATATTGAATCAATTCCAATTCTCAATGTACCAACATGACCCCATGCTACATCACAAATTGTAACACGAAAACGTTTTGATGTATTCTGGTTTCAGGGGATATCATTCAAATTATACTGAGTGTCCCAAAATTATTTGAAACAATTATGAAGAAGAATGGCGAAACCGAATCCATGACGATCGTCATGTTCAGCTTTATTCATCATAATTTAATCCACAAAGTTGCATGTGGAACACCTTCACCAACTTCGTTCGTGGTGGCCTCCGTGCTCGTGCGACCAGCTGCTTGAACTTCGATGGAGTGAGGGTGTGCGTCACGATAATGACATCAGCTTGGGGAATGTTCAGACCTTGTGCAGACCCTGTGTTCATTATGAGGACCGTCTTCTCCTTTCCAAACTTCAACAGTTGCTTCTCCTGTGTCAGGTAGGTCCCAATCAGCTGCGTCGTGTATCCAAACCTAGACACACACTTCTCTACCAATTCCTGCATATCTTCGCCCATAGTGGTGTCCCTAAAAAATGATGTTGACGTGATCGCGTCTCTGCTCCGCATCCTGTAGAATCGTGTGCACAAGGTCGATGGTCGACCGCACGGTTCGCATGCGATCAAAGTTGTCCAAGAACTCCTCTTCGCTTACAGGGTCTGGCAACTGTGTCGTGAAGTCTAGAGGAAGCAGTGCGTCGCAACCTCTGCAAACAGGGATGCACAGCTTTCCATCCTTTCTTCGCTGCTCAAAGCAAATATCATAAAACTTTGCAAGGAACGCTGCGTCAGCCCTCCTGCTGCAGCATGGCATGCGGACAGTGTTGTTGCACTTGTCTATTTCTCTTAGAGACACAAAACAGTACTTCTGACAGGTTAGCTCATGGTAAGAATCTTGGTAGGTGACATTTTTCATCAGCTTTCCGAGCTGTATCGTATCCGTAGGTAGCGACTTCTGGATATCATTGACGCTTTTAATGTCCAGCTTCTGTACCTCATGGAGGGTGTCCAACGTTTTAGTGAACTCGTTCAGTTGATTGAACACGACAGGAGGGTACCTTGTCATGTCCACATACACCGACACCAACGTATCTGTCGCATTTGATGGGTGGCATAGTGATCAAGTGCCTCATGTACTGGGGGTATTTGCACGTACTTGAAGAGTGTGTGCCGGTGACCAGCCAAATGAAGATGTTTGGGATCAATATACCACTAGGAACCAATAACGAGTCGGCTTCGTCGATGATCAACCTTCGCACACATCTGTGCGTGTTTGAAGAGTTGAGCCTTTTCATAAGACGACTGTAGGAAGCAGGAGAAAATATGACCACTTTCGCGTTTGAAATGTTGTCTACCAGCGTCTCAGTGCACATCTTGACGTGCGATGGGACAGATATGATGCGACTTTCCGGTACACCCATCTTATTCATGTGTCATACCAGTAGGAGACAAGGTTTGCACTTGCGATGACGAATGTCACGTTTCCCCAGACGCGCATATCCTCTTTACTCATCATGGGGATGCTGGCGTAGCAACGTGTGGAATAGGAGGATTTATCCCTGACCGTGTCGTATGGGTTAACTCCATGAGTGTCCGCGTTGCACTCTGATGTGTTGAGCACCAAAGACGCCATGATCGCTGTCTTGCCGCTTCCTGGTGGCATACCCATTATCCCCATCCTCGGGCGCTCGTTGGTGTTTCTCCACTGATTCATGTACTGAGATTCCAAGTCGTAGGCCTCCATGCTTTGGCACCACTTCAGGCATTTCTTCTGATGAGTCCACGGATCGTACCAGTCGCCCCACACGGTGGTCATTGTGGTTATTTGTCAGGTAAAGCGAAGCTCCGTTAAGAGAAAACGAGTCGAAAATGAATACGATAGGTATGTGTTGGAAAGAGCGTCGTCGATTAAATATAGGTATTGTCAAGGGTTTGGGGTTTGGAGTACGAGAGTACTTGTGGTTCTGCGGTTGGCTCAAGCAGACTTGCGGTTTCCGTGGATAAATTGTACGGGATGTTGTACTTGGCGCACCATTTGATCGATTGTTCTAGAGATGATTCGATGAGTGATGCGGTTGTTTTCATTTGTTGGGTTTGTCGCACTCGTTTCCTTTTTTGCCGATAAGCGTTATGACATTCTCGATGGCGCATATTTGGTTTTCAACAAAGAAGGTGTTCTGTGGACACAACCATTCGAGAAACGATACGAACGTGGGTTTTCTTTGAATGGTGGTGAAAACATGCCTTAGCGAGCTTACGATGATGTTTTCGTGTTCTTCAAACGGAGCAAGGACAAGCTCCTCGCATATTTTTTCGTAACGCTGTAAGAGTACAATCATCAGTATCGTTGTCTTGAGGTTGGTTCATATTATACCCGGAACAGACGACGTATTTCTCTGAGTTTGCCGGTCTACTTGTGAATGGCTTCACGATCCTCACCGTGTTGTATGCGCAACGAACGATATATAGGAGTTGTACGATCGCGATCGTGTGTATGTCGTATATTTTTATGACTAGCACCCCGTTATGTTTTTGCAGACACATAGCTGTATACAGCTGTGCCACCACGAGTTGCATGGCTCTTTCTTCTTGGTGGTTGAAGTTTCCACTGAAGTCGAATCCTCCATCTGCTGTCACGAAGTCTACGGTGCCTTTCCCACCTACGGCATCAACGAAATTATCGACGTTGCAAATGTTGTACAGGTTGCCTGTTCCATCCTCCCCGTTGTGCAGCCATACTCCGCATGCGTTGCCTGACCTTGCCAACCGGCGAATAGGTGCGATTCTCCATCCTGGAATAGAGCGACTTGACCGGTCTACGAGTGTTATCCCATGGTACTCGTCACCTTCGCATGTTCCGTAATCGTAGCGATACTTGGTGAACGCCTCCATGAAGCCTCCTGGGCCCTCAGCAAGAAATGCGGCGTGCACCGGTGTTTTTTTACATTGAGCCATTCTCCCAAACCTGAGGTCTGTTCAAAGTCGTGCAAAATCTCCCAGAGCTTGAAGAAAGAGCGACTTATCGGTCTGTAGAGGGAAACGCCGTAGCTTGCTCCCGTGGAACGTGGGAGAATAGATGCTCTCGTAGGCATTTGCGAACTTTTTGAACATATCCCATTTGTGGGACAGGAAATATGAGGATATGTTATTTTTTGCATGCCATGAGATGTGTGTGCGACGAGCAAAGGGTTTTCATGTGTTGTGAAACGTTGTTACACATGACTCATCATTGCCTTCCCAATAACATCCCGAAACATCTGTCTTGTCGATGCAATTTTGTTAAATCAAGCTGATGTTCATGTGCCTGCCTGCGCCTTGACCTGTTGCGACTTTCTTCTGATTGTGAACCTTTTTTACGAGTCTGGAATGCGCAGATACCGAGGATTGCGATTATAAATTAAAATGTTTAGATGATGTAAAAAAGATGCACCTGGTTGGAAACGTCGTGCTATTCATCGTAGCGATATCGATACTCGCGGCCATTGGAATCTCATTAATATCGTTGAGCTCAAGAGTGAACGATCATGAGGAAATGCTCATATGCCTTGGAGATATAGAATGTGGGAAAAAAAATAGCTCCACCACCTGATTCTTATTTGTGGGAGTTTAAGAGGTTCTCGATATTTGTGGGAGTTTAAGAGGTTCCCGAGTATAAGGTGTGTCCCACTTTATTTGATACCACAGTAAAGGTTGCAACTTTACCTGTAAAGAACGATGAGGTTGCATTCTGGTACAAAACAAATGGTTGGTACAGATTCTGATAGCGATGACGTTGATGTTACTCTCTCTCATACAAAGGAAGATCCATCTGGTATCACTGACCCATCTGCCGATCCTGTTGTATCTGAAGATGAAGGAGAAGCTGGTGTGCTATTGGGTAAGAGAATGGGTATCAAAAATCGCAAACGACGGCGGGTGTCAGCAACGAAAAGCGAGAGCGACGACATCGAAGACATTATTATGATATTGTACAACATTGAAGATTCGATTCACCTCTCTCATAAATCGACTGAGTCGTACTTGAGCATAATGGGCTTACTCATCATTTTCATGTTGACAGGAATCATTTCATTGAACTTTGCGTTTGTGAATGTCAGAACAAGCGTATAATGGGCGTTCCTGCCTCCCGGCCGATTTTTTTAAATTTCTAATCAGGATTTAGAGCCTCCTGAACGACTCGTTAGATTGAGACATCAGCACAAATGAATCAAAATCCGCTCCATACCATGTTTCGCAACCAGTCAAAATCGGCCGGGAGGCAGGAACGCCCATTGTATACAGTTGTTCTCAAATAATTTTGGGACACTCAGTATAATGTGAAGTTCACTTTATTACTCGCTATTTCATCTCAGGGAATAATAGATTATCAGTTATTGGAGCACAATTGTAAAAAAGAAGATTTCATTAAATTCTTTAAAACTTTGGTCATCCCAAAGAAAACCACGATCGTCATGGATAATATTCGGTTTCACCATTCTTCAGAAATCAAGGATATATCCGAATGCAAAGGGTGGAAGCTTTTGTACACCCCTCCTTATTGCCCCAGAGCTAATGCGATTGAACAAATATTTGGAAGCATGAAGAGAGACTACAGGGCATCATGTCCATTGACGTCAACCTGTAATTTCGATTACTTAATACAAATATGTTGTGTTCTAGAAATGTGGAGGTATAAAGACTTGTCAAAATATATGATTAATACGAGAGATTGGGTTAGGAATGTTCGAGAGAGCCTGTCTGCAGATCCAGATTACATCAAAACGTTTTCGGGGTACAATTTGTGATGGAGAATGGGATCGGCGAGTCATCATCGTTGGTACATGAGGCTGACCAACATGATGACGTTGCAGAACTTGTCGATTATGAGGGGAGGAAGACGGGGAGTGTGCACCTGGGCGAGCGATTTGTGTGGTCAAGATGAAATTGAGTACCTTTATTCCCCATGATTGGCTTCGTAACAAGATAGACACACTGGTACTGGACATGAACAAGTTGGCTTTGGAGAGGGTTATATTTTCGCAAATTTCCACATTGCTCGTCTTTTGAGAATGGTATCGCTGTCCTCCTGTAAATCGCAACTTCTTCTACCGGTGCATTATTGCAGTCAGTACCAACAAATGTAATGGGTCGACTCTTGGAGAGACTTCGAGAGTAGTCGGCTTCTGTTCGACTTGTTAAGAGAGCCGGGCAATCCAAAGTTTGACATTCGGGGAGAGTGAAGAACCAGATCATTTCAGACCTGTCTATTCTCATGGCCACAATGGCCTCTAACCATCTTTGGACCAACCTTGAGCGACGCATAACGACTTACTTGAAGTGGAAGTACCCACAGATTGCAAAGCGCCTGCGGTCGGACATCGTGGCTGCATTGATCAAGTGCCCTACAAAGAATCTCGACGACATCTTCAAGATGAGCCCTCATACAACAAAGCTGCCAACCAAGCTTCCAACATCTAGACTTCGATCGGCAAAAAGTGCAGTTGCTCTTGCGAAGAAGAGGGTGGTAGGAAGGAATCAGAAGGATCCCCTTTGCGTGTTAGGTTGACTAAACTTCAAGAGAGGCTTGAAAAGTTGAGCGAAGCTTGGCTCTCCTCGAAGAACCTTAGGGTGGGACGCAGATAACGCGAACGCTCTTGCACGCGAAGTGCATTCTGTCTCAGGGGGTTCTACCTTTACCATCCGGAAACACTTTTGCGTCTCGGGCTCACATGACCCTGCCTCTGTACCACAAGATATTGTCGGAGACCATCGAAGAAAAACGAAAAACTAAAAAAGAAAAACATCGCACATTCTCGTTGTGCCTTACAAATCTGGATTCACTCTGTCGCACATTCGATTTCGAAAATGGCCTTTTCTATATGGTCAACGAGTGCCACTTTGATTCATGCAAGGCAGACGTTGCTTCCAAAACCATCAAGGAATATGGAGCGCTTCGCAAACCTCAAGAAAGTGGAGACAGTTTCTCGGAAGTTCGGTTACCGCATTGTGACAGACGGCTTTGCAGTCAGCATCTTGATGAATAAGCCTACGTGTCTGACATGTTCGATGCCTGCAGACGCGTTCTCTACGCGGGCGCATGAGTATGTGACAACAAACGAGGTGGCATTGTATCCTTCCTCGACAATGTGGTCGTGGCTGCGGTAGACCCGGGTGTTACTGATATCGTGACTGTAACAGGACTCAACGGAGGTACCAGATCGTACAGCTCGGCGCAATATTATCGCAAGGGTCTGATCTTCAAGTCTCAGCGTCAAACTGACGTTTGGAACCTCGAGACGGCTGATATCGTCGGTGGTATCATTCCGGATAGAGACTCTTCGAGTTCTGAACAGATTGGTGCGTACGCCAGATTCTACATGGGTGCCTCCCCAATCCTTCTTGCCCATCGTGCTTCCAGGGGTACCGAAACCTCCGCTTTCGAAGGTACTGCAAGAAACAGAAACTTATTGTTGAGATTGCTGACTTCGTAGCTCCGAGAAAGAAGAGCGCTAAGGTACTCGTCGGGTTTGGTGATTGGAAAGGTCTGGGGCGACGCCAATCTCTAGGCGGACTTGTGCCCTCTCCAAGCTATTCGTTTCGAGCTTCGTAGCCGAGAAAACGTCATCATGGAGGACATCGATGAGTTCAGAACATCTCAACGATGCAGCTGCTGTGAGAACCACCTTTGCAACATGGTGGCACTCACTCATCGTAAGAAGCAAGACGGTACAGGTTGGGAATGTACAGAAGGACGCAAGCGGATTCATAAGATTCTCACTGCAAAAGCAGTCAAAGCGGAGCGCCACGCCAACAGAGCGGTGGTATGCTTCACTGCGGGAAGACTTGGGACCGCGATGTGAATGCTTCCAGAAACATCCTGATGCTTACACTTCACCAAGTCTTTGGGAGAGAGCGTCCTCTCGCGTTTCGCCGAGACGCGCCGAGAAGTTCCTCGACAACCCCACCCCCACCCCCTGATACTGATATGGGGACACAGACGGTTGAACGGTTTACCAAAGAGGCTACTCGGAATATCTTCGAGAACCTCTTCAACCTTCTGCACCCCCCAAAGTTGCCCAAAAGCAACGATCTGCAGTCTGGATGATTATAAAGTGTCCCACTTTATTTGAGAACAACTGTAATACACAACATGACGATCGATAAAGATATCCGGTTCGATAAACAAATGAGCGAGAAATAAGATAAACTGCACGAGTGTAGACCGCAAGTGCAGTGGGGCATCTCCGGGAAACAATTCGGTACACAATCGCACTTAAGCGATCGCCGGTACCGTGGCCCAAAATAACACGGGGTCTTTGTTGATGTGCCATGCGTACACTCCAGAAAGCGGTTTAATTTATATGTTCTGCCGAGTGTATCCTGATATACAGAAAGCGGCTTCGCCAAAAGCCGCATGATATCATTGCCCTAACCCTAATTTTTGTAGTATAATACACTCACTTCGAAGCGATGTTTGTTATTCTGGAACGATAAATACTGATTTCACGCATTGAACCACACTCCTCCCTATGTCGATACCCGACGCTTTAGCTACCAGCCTTAACCGGTTGAAGGAGGTGCTAGACTCTGAAAACTCTTCGTCAAACGATGACTCGATTAATGCGCACGTATTGTCCGTACTAGTCGAAGGATCGGAGGTGATGTCTGTACGCATTGGAGAACTCCCGTTGTCGAGAGCAGAGATACATTCGCGGTTACGCAATGGTTTTGCCACCAGCGCCATGGATGGACAAGCAACAAGTGTGTCGGTGTTTTGCATCAAGCTTGATGATATACCCATTCTACAGATAGGAGGCGAGCGCCCGATTCTGCCATCAGAACACGGAGGGATGCGCAAGTTGAGAGCCACAATTGCGGCGATAGAAGGCCAACTAGAAGACACCGATAGTAGCAGTTCTGAGGATGATGATGAGCTCTTGATTGAGCTAGCAGGACAACCACCATCCAATGTTGTGGTAGGAGGAGACAACACTACATCGTCGTCATCGCCTTTGGTAGTTACCATCTGTGTAGTATCACCTATGACAACAGATGTCCCGTACACTCCAGAGTCTTTCTCCATGGAGCTGGACACTGCGGATGCTATATACGTGGATGTACATGAGAGGGTCTCGGCGGAATTTTTCTTCCCGGACGAAATCTTGGAAAAGATCGTGTCATCATGGTCTACATGCAAGGGTGATGAGATGCCCATGGGGTACCTGGTGCGCCTGATGTGCGTGAGCAAGCAGTTCAAAGCAGTGGTGTCAAACATGTCGGATCTATCGGTGAAGATACCTTCGTTTCGAGACGGCACCCAGTGGAGTCTTTCCCATATGTCCTTTGCGAATTTGGTGAATGTGTCCTGCTCTAATAGCAATGAGGTTGAGGACATCGAGATGTTCGCCGCACTCCCCAATCTGAAGAGCTTAAACATATCGGGGACGTCAGTCGATTCCCTCGTTCCGTTTAGGACCGGTGTGTGCAGGAACACGCTTCAGGATCTGTACTGCGCAGACATTCATTTGATGTCCATTGCAGGGATAGAGAGCCTCAGCCAGCTGCGTTTTCTGGACATACACAACACAGATTGCTCCACATCCGTAGGAGAGTTCCATATGCCATTGCTGACCGTGCTGAACATCCGTTCGTCTCGTAGAGTTTTCGATTCGGATTTCCCATACCACACATGCTTCCCATCGCTTGTAGCATTCATGGGAATTCCAAATAATTGGGGGAATTTGTTACCAGACATTCAGTCTCCAAACACGATGGAAATTGTCAGTAGCACTCGTGATGCCGTATCCTTCTGCCCCACACTCAAGACAAAGGATGCTTGAGCGTCGTGTGGTACCACCTTCACATTTGTTTCAAACAAATGGTGTAAAGACATTCCAAGTCATACAGGTTGTGCATAGAGTGAGTGATCAGGACTTCCGTTTTTAGTTTTATGTCAACATGGATTATGATGATGATGATGATGGCGGTTACGCCTCATATAATGTTGAGTTGAGTTTGATGCGTCTCTACACTGAGATGTGTGACCGATCCTTGATTCGGACATACGATAGACTGGGCAAGTTAGTCGCAATGTCCGAAGATACCCTTGTATACGGCACGCCGTGCGGATTGATTGTGAATGATATCATTAAATGTGCCTACATGGAGGGTGGACGTACGCGGTTGCTGAAGGTGGTAGTGTTCCTGTTCGGAGTTGATGTATTGAAGAACAACAGGATCTACAACTTTTTATCGGTTAAAGAATTCGCAACATGATTTCTTAAGTTTGTTTGTGTAAAAAGCACCTCTGACCCAACGATGCCCATTGAGGATGTTGACTACCTTGTTCAGAATTCTGTGTCCGACTCGCTCACTTTGTTCATAGATTCAAGCAAACGCAACCGTCTGTACAATCGCACACCGTCGGATTATGTTGTGAAGTTTGAGGAACCCGTCAAGTATGTCTTCGGACTGGACATACTCGATGCTGCTATTCCAAGCACGATGTACAATGTAGATTCGCACAACAATGAGTTGAGGATTGTCACGGTCGATGTGTTACAGGGATCGTTGAAAAAGCACGACGATGTACGTAAGGAGCTTGAGACCTTATCACAGCATCCCCTATTCGATAAAGCCGTGCAAGACGAGTACCCCTCTCATTATTTAGCTACAGTAGATGGCAACAATCTATCTGCGCATCCTGTGCTGCAACATAAGGTTGATGAACAACAAGGTGTAGCCGCTGATTACACAGCTCAGGTCGCACCCACACACGCCGTGTTTGTTAGGTACTCCTTCTCAGGCGTCCCGTTTAGGCCCAGTCGCGAGACAGTGAATAACACGAACGTGTTCAACGTAGCAAACGTGGGAGGCGCGGTCACGGACGATGTCGTCGAGTTGGTGAATCCATCGGGCTCGCCCGCCAACCGAGAACTAGCAGAGTGGCTTGCGACGCACTCCACGTCACTGAACTTCTCCATCATCCCGTCGAGTACCATATGGATGCAGTCGGTATTCAGTGGAGTAGGACCGGACACGCCTCTGTACGACATTGTGTATTACGTATGTCTGCATGTGACGTCGTCAGAATTCGATAGCATCATTTCCAATGGGGCGGCGCGCATGTCTTGTGGTGTTCACTTCTTCAATATGATCGTCGGAAATTATACCATTTCATCCCTCATCACGTACATGCAAGAGTTGCTCGCACCAATCTCAATTGACGTGGTTGCCAGCAACAGGGCGGCTGCGGATAGACAAAACAAGATCATATTTAAAGCGTCGACTAATATAATTTTCGTTACATGCACAAACTACGACCCGTCAACGGAGGCGTTCATCTCTTCCGCCGCGTCACTTTTAGGCTTTGACGACACACGCCCAGTCCCATGCATACACGAATGCACATTTCAGCCCATATTCCTAGGGAGTGGGTTGAGCGGGGGGCTTCCGTGCTGCATGAGCATCCTCACGCTAGACAAGGACACGCAGGCGTACATGAACACACTTGGTCCCCCGGCATCGTCAACCTCGCAGGCCTCGCTTCATCACCCTTAGATGCCCCGAGATAGAGGAGCACATGTGCAGCTCCGGAAGATCAAGTCGCTATTCGACCGGGCTGGGAGTGTTCAAACTCGCGAGCGGAGCGAACTCGCGCACCTGCGTTTCGACTTCGTGTCGCTCGTGAGGAAGCCATTCCACCCGATAGGGAAACTGAGTCGACTCAGCTTCGTTTTGAGTTGTTCGACGGGGTGCTCTATGACTTCAAGGGTGTAAATACCAGATTCTGATAAACATTCAAGTACTACGTCCCCTCGAAACGCGACACGGGGGTCCGGTTCCGAACCGAACTCAATCCAGATTACGACCCTAATTTTCTCGCGTTTACTCTCAGGAACGAAGCCGAACTCGACAACGGGGACGACGACGATGGTGATAATGAGGACGACGACGACGACGACGACGCGCGATGATGATGAGAATGAGGACGACGAAGACGACGATGATGGGGGTGGTGATTCCCGTGCCGACATGGTATTGAACCATTACTTGCACGACCATTTTTCAGCTTCAGTTTTTCCACGACTTTCGAATACGAAAACTTTTTAGGTCCTTCGAAGTAAAGAGAACAATGGTTGGGTGTGGGCAACAGAGCACCATCCACATGAACATGACGTTAACTTCTTCTCATATTGCCGAGCTAGTGTTTGAAGAGAACAACAACCATGAATCGCCTTCATTGCGTATCACGCTTTGCGACCGCGCAATTGACGGACGAGAGTGTTTCTTGACTTGTCTGGACGTTCTCCTCAAAGGGTTGTTGCGTGTCTTCGGTGGTGGAGCATCTGCAGTGAACATTAGCGATATAGAAGATGCGGAATTTGAACGCTGCATCACAAATCGCATGCGCGCAATGTTGGACGTCTACCCTGAGATCGAGATTTGTTGCGTCACATCATCCCTCCTCCCTACACAATCGATTTACGTCGCACCTCTGGACTCCATTAAGGATACCAATGTGTTGCGAGTGGGCGGCGACATGGAAGACTACGGGGTGACCTTTTGCATCCGTGGAATATGGTTGATGCTTCGTTTCAAGAGTCAGATGCTTAATTAATAAGAAGCAAACTCCTCAGAGATGTATGGCTGGGGGTTTACCAATTCATCATCCTCTTCTTCCTTATTCTCCATACCCTCGACGGTTTCATCCATTTGTACTTCCATGGGGTCCATAATATCTTCATTGTTGGGAATGTTCTCTTCGTATACCTCCTCCTCTTCGTCGAACTGCTCCATGGGCAATCCATAGCTGCCGCCCATATTGGTGGGGGGGTACTTGGAAACAACGACCGGTGTTTGGCGCATTGACCCTCCGAAAATGCAGGTGATTATTAGAAGTAGCAATAATGTGATAAACACGATAGTAGTCTCTTGCATTTTTCTGGCTCGTCACTATGTTATAATACAGTTGTTATAAAATAAATTGAGCCACATTATAATCGAAAAGATTTGACAACCGAATCCTTACAGTCGACGAAAATGAAACCGGCACACCTGGTGTAGAAACCCACGGGGCAGTGGAACATGATTGGGTCAATTGGGCAGGGTTCAATGTTTTGCATTCATGTATAAAAACACGTCATGTATTCCTGTACTGCACTTTGTAAGAGTTAGAGAAACATGGGGGTGCTGCCTGGTCAAGATTTGGAATCCCCATCCAAGAGTTGGAATCACCATCGAAGAGTTGTTACCCCAATCCAATATTCATACAAGCGATTACACATCATGCACCGATGATCTGCCTTGTCCTCATGAGGAATGCATGGAGTGCATCGATTGCATGGACTGTACGACCGTTTCTTTGAGAGACGTCGCAATCACGAAGCTCCCGCCAGATGCCCTTCAGAGCAACGTGACGGATATTCGGGTGGTACACTGCACCATCCGCACCGTGCGTGACTTATTGCCGCCATGCCTTGTGCATCTGGTCATTTCGTACAGTTGCCTTGAGCACTTCGAGCCATGCGGGGGGCTGCCGCTGTGTCTGGGATATGTTGATCTTTCTTTCAACAGACTCAGGGAGATCCCACACAGCGTCTACAATCTTTACGATTCCCGTGCTTCACAAGGTGTGGTCAACCGGCATCATCCTTAGGAACAACAACCTCTGGTTCGCGGACTTATCGAACATCCCCTTGAGCATGGTCAACAAGGACACCATCCATGAGCTGCTTCGCGCGCACCGACTCAACCTGGTGAGCACCACCAAGCTGAATTCGGCCATCTCAGAGTTGAATAAACGCGGGCATGATTACGACTCCGATGCAGTTGAGAAGCAGCTCTCGTTGCGAACACAAGATGGGGGATATACGTGGAAAAACAACGAGAATACGCACGGCCATGGGTGACGCAAACGACCGACGCCGCGGTCGCTCTCATCCTCAGTATTGGGGGGGCTCCTTGGGTCTCACTCATTTAACACCCGAGGCCACTGGCAGGGAATATGCAACGTTTCTCAATTCGCATGAATACGAGGAAGCCATGACCCGCCATTTTCAAGAGGATGAACAATACCACATGCTCGCCAGATGCGTTTGGCAATCGTGCCTAAACCACATGTTCCGAGATGCGATTCGTGATATTTTGAATGAGGAAATCAAGGATGGCTTGTGCACCTGCAGGGCCGGCGCGTGTCTCGCATGGTCAACGCCCTTAACGGATTCGTGGAAGGCGTGCACGTAGGGCTAAGCAAGAATGAGGAGTTGTCCAACACCATTTTGGTCTTGCGTAACCGAAAACGCGTCCGTTTACCGGCAATGACACCGATACGTACCTTGCAGAGACGGTGCCGCTTGTGTGGCAAGCCCTCGAAGACGCATTGCGTCCCTGAGGTGGAGCACAAAGCGTGGCTCGAGTACATTTGATTCTTACACAAAGACATCATGGTACATTGGTCTGAAGTTTAGGGGGTATTTCGGTTGTTTGTTGTACAGACTGCGGAGGAAACAAAGATATTTGTTTGTTGGGCATTTACAACAACAACAACGCACCTAAAGATGAAGGTAGTCATCTTCGGAACACATCCGAATCAGTTCAACGGATACAGCAAGGTCGTCTATGAGATTAGCAAGGTGTGGAATGCTCCGGATATGGAGCTTCACATCTTCGGGTTCCAGAACATGCACAACCACCCAGGCCATCGGAAGGACGTGCCTGGCAACGTGATCGTGTTCGATGCATTAGCAAACGAAATCCCACGATCGCAAGGGTTCGGGGTCAATTGCGCACGCGATTATGTAACACGCATCCGCCCGGACGTTGTCATCATTTTTAACGACCTCATTGTCCTGACCACCATATTGAGAGAGGTGTGCGCCGCACCCAACCGCTCCGAGTTCAAAGTGATCGCGTATATAGACCAGGTGTACTATCACAGCGCCGCGATCTCCTCGCATACGTGAATGATAATGCGAATGCGGTGCTAGCTTTCACTCCCGGATGGCGAGACTGCATCATCGGACAGGGGATGCGGCTTCCATGCTTCTCCCTCCCCCACGGCTTCAACCCCAATACATACTTTCCCGTACCCAAAGACCTCGCGCGCCGTTTTTCGGACTGCCAGGGGACTCATTCCTCATCCTGAACCTTAACCGCAACCAGCCGCGGAAGCGGTGGGACATATGTCTCCAGGCGTTGCCGAGGTCGTCGCCCGCCTCCCCAATGCACCCATCCGACTCGTAGTCGGTACGGCGCTGACCGGTGCTTGGAACATACCCGAACTCTTCGAGCGAGAGCTACTCAAGCGGGGAGTAAAAGACGCCCCCCAGGTTGTTCGCGATCGATTGGTCGTTCCCGGCACCCGCAGATGTTAACGGACATGGAGACTAACTTCCTGTACAACGTCGCAGACATCGGAATCAACACGTGCGACGGGAGGGATTCGGTCTCTGCAACTTTGAGCAGCGCGGCCATAGGAATCCCTCAAGTCGTGCCTGCATTGGGGTGGTTTCCTGCATTTCTTCGATGAGACATGCGCTCTCATGGTCAAGCCCAAGATCTCCATTTACGTGGACACCGCTCGCGATGGCAGTGGGCGGCGAGGCCGAACTCTCCGCGCCTGTCGACTTCGCCGATGCCATCATGAGGTACTACGGGACAGAGACCTCATGTGCAGGCACGGGGCGAGTGCCCGCGAACGCATCGTCAGAGACTTGCATGGGGAGATATCGCCAATACACTTGATAAGATCATCCGCGAGGACATCATCGGTACCAACGGGATATTATCGTTGCGCGTGATTCTTGCAATCCGGTCGTTCAAGAAGACCAAGCGTTCGTTTCTATAGCCACCCTTGAAAGCCGCATTCTTCTCACAACCGGTACCGCTACTAATGATACAACCGTACCGCTACTAATAGTAGTAACGTTAGTAGTATTAGTATTAGCGATGACAAAACGTACTTATGCGCCAGAAGAAGTCACATCGCGGCACTCATCCAAACTAAGAAGAATGCGAGGAAGTCGAGGTTACAGGTGATACAACCATGAAGTACTTGAACAACTGTTTAAGGACTTCATTTGATTTAATTCAGAGGAGCGAACAATGCGTCTAGTGATGCGGTCGCGTTATCTTTACATGGGGTGGAAGACACTGATGCCAAGATTCCATCGTCGAAGAAACCTTCAAACGCATTAACATGCCCTAGTGGAGAAGAAGATGCTTTGAGTCCGCTTTTGTTGTGGCAGACAGTGTTTTGGAAGGTATTTGTGTTGTTGTTTCATGTGATGATGGGTCGATTCCATGAATTGTTCTTTGTTGTTGTCACCCGTATATGTAATTTATCATGTCCACGTCCTCCTCCTCATCTGACCTTTCTCCAATGTCGCTGTTGTAATTGGTGATGTAGCTTCTATTGTAATTGGTGTCGTCGCGTTCGGCGAGGTAGTAGTGTTGAGGAAATGCGTTGTTGTTCTGACGAACGGGAAGTCGCGATGTTCTTAAAAACAAAGTGAAATGATGACGACAGATAGTCCAGCGAGGATTGAATTTTTGAGCGCGGTGCCAACAGTTGATGTTATAGACATGATATAGAGGGACTTGTTGAGTGCTGCCTAAACTGCGGCTCTAAGTGGTTTAAAATGAATCACGATTTTTTTACAAGCAATGGAAGCCACGCGTTCTGTGAATCGTTAATTCGTTAATCATAAAAAAAAAGTGTTTCAATGTATTGTTCCATAAAAATAAAGCGGAATGCAGGATATCATTGTAATGAACCAGGTGTCTGCAAGGGATTTGACCACCATTAGCAAGGAGCCGTGAACGGAAACAACGTGAAGTCTTCGTGGATAGTTCTAGAACGTGTTTTATTCCGCGATCAAGCGGTGCGCATCTGTAGGAATGTATACGTGTCACTTCGAAATTCCAGAGGTTGTTTTTGTTACCCGATGTTTGACATCGAGAGATGCATCCGATTTTCTATGAGGCACCTCGTGATGAACGGTTTCGAAGTGTCACGCGTCAACGCCACGAAAACAATGGACATCAGTTGGCTACCACATGACAAGTCGAAGGCCTCTTTCCGGCACGAGATACGACCAAACACAGTTAATCTTCATCGTCTACTACTCAGAAACAATTCAGAGACACTTCATCGAGGGATGTCCGTCCCATTCCATCTGTTGTGCATGGAGATAACGATTTGATATTGTCTATCAAACGCCGTCCAATCGAGTCGCAACAACCTTTCAGGTGCATCGACTCGTTCGTCCCTCACAACATTTTTCCCTCACGGTGATCTCCAAAAAAATATGAAAACAACTGTATGGGAACTTCGTCCTTGTAAGAATGAACAAAAAGTTGAAAGATGCGTTACAGATTGTCGCAGGAGTATTTGTAGTGTACTTAATATACCTGATTTCGTTGTTTGCAACGAACAGGACGGGTTGATGCCGAAAACAAAAGAAGGTTGACCACAAAGTAGAAGTGTTGATGAATTAACGGCTGGATCTCGATGGCAGAGCTTCACACCGTTTCTTCACGACAAGTAACGAATACGCGTTCCAATTACATGCCTATTCGTCCTTCCTACAACCGCAAGGGCGGCATCCAGTTCACTTACCAATTTTGGATCAACATGCGCAACACCGATTCCCATAACGTCAAGTTCAGCGACATTATTTTGAAGGGGGACCCTACCGTCTTCGATTACAGAATGGTTCGCTTTACCGACAAAGATTTCAGTGTAGCCACCGGTGTGAATGAGCGTGTTAGAGAATAAAAGGACGGTAACTACGAAGTGTCCACGTATTCTTTTTCGGACCAACCTACGATTCTTTCCAGGTCGAGTGAACACAAAATTCATGACCCCAGACGAAGCACGCTTCGTTATCCGGTCCGTATCAAAACACGGCTCTAACAGCAGCCTCCGCAGAGAAACGTCATGAAATTGGACAGGGACAAGTGGATGCTTGTGACGTTTTACATTCGAAGACCACGTCGCTATCAGCAATCACGAGGAGGCGCATCATCATCCGTGCATACATCAACGACACGTTGTATGCGACAAAGAAGATCGCCAGTGCCATGCGAGCCTAACAAGAAACGCGACTACACCTCTTCCCAGGGAAGCATCCTATCTCGAACAACCGCATCGGACAACATGATTTACTACAACCGCGCTCTCAATCAAAGAGGAGTCTCATCAGTATTACTCCAAAGGAAAAACCGACTAAGTATGCCAACATGGAAAGATAGGGAATTGGGGAACAACTCAACCTGTCAGAGCACAACAAGGCAGATTCTTACAATACATAAAACGGGTACACTAAAATTCAACGGCATTTCCAGAGTGTACATGAGCCATGAACGCGGACCACAATGTACACACACCGCATTCCCAGCACTACAATGTGACAGTACATGCAAAAATTATATAAATTGAACCTATATGCAAAAGATAGACAACGAAATCCTCAATCAAGAGCTTACAACATGCGATTCAACTGCACAATCCAGTAGTCCTTCGAAGCCGGGGTCTCGGGCTCCCCATTCCTGGTCCCATGTACAAGAGCGAGACGACGTAAAATAGAGTGGGCAGCATCCCTATGAAACTCTATCCAACCCACCGGCGTGGGGGTACCCTAGAGATTCTGGATTGTTCCGAAGAGCTGGATGGAATCCCGCATGTAATATCTCTCACCACAACTTTGTTTGTATGCGCAGGGATTCGGTTGGTCACCGAAGCAGCACTACTAGCACCAGGCGACAAGAATCAACAACTGGTACTAGTAGGAGGAGTTGAACGTTCGCATGACTCATTCATCAGTTCCTCCGAGAAACGAGCACCTAAGATCGGTTCATTGACCCAGGATCGGTGCCGAGTGACCCGAGAGCGGTTCCCATGGACGCAGATCAGGTTGCCATGACCGGAGAGCGGTTCCAGACCAGGATCCGTGGCCTGACCCCAGTGCAGAGCGTTTCCAGGACCAGGATCAGTGCCATGACCGGGAGGAAGCGGTTCGCATGACCGGAGGAGCGTTCCATGACCAGATCGGTTGCCATGACCAGATCCTACATGACCAGAGATCGGTGCCATGACCTGGATCTACCATGACCAGGATCTACCATGAACCGGTATCGGTCCATACAGAGGATGCGGTACCATGACACGGGAGAGCGGTGCCCTCACCGAGGATAGTGCATGACCCGGGGAGGTAGGTTGCCATGACAGGGAGATAGGTGCCATGACCGGGAGGAGCGGTACAATTGACCGGGAAGAGCGGTCCATGACACTGAGTCTAGGAATTGTCTCCATGATGTCCTTATACAACGTTGAACCGAAGCGAAGAATGTGCAAAGCTTTTACCTATCAATATGGCTATTCCCAGGGCTTTCACGCCGTTGCAATTATGTGTGGAAAGTACTGGTGTCTCCAAGGCCGCCATAATTGGAGGGAGCGATCATGGACTCACAAGACATCATGCGCGTGATCTCAATCCACCTCCTTGACAAAGATCTTCTAGCGACCCTAGATCGACATGTACCACATCTATATAGTCCGCCATCGTGCTGTCATCAACTCCGAAGTGATCTAGACATATACATCTACCTTATCCATGCTCCATTAGTACCGTATCCCATCCTTCAATATCTATTATATATTCATGATACCTTCGTACCTATATCTATGAAGAGATATCCACTAATTTGGCGCGTTCCAGCCTCCGTCGATCTTTACTGGTTGCGGAATGGTCTGTAGGAATTGGATTCTCGGTGCTATATCTCAGGCGTATCGAGTCGTTCCGAGCTCTTAATTTTGAGTATAAATCCTGAATAGTTCAGAAAATAGTCCAATGGCGCGCAAAATACGACACCATTCATCCAGTACATCTATGACGAGCTTTTAATTTAACAATGAACGCTTGGAATTAGTACACAATAAGTGAGAATCTCTCTCG
>JAJSRW010000416.1:0-27721 GCA_022414725.1 Microglena sp. YARC | reverse complement strand
AAAGAAGAGAGAGATGAGCATCCTACATTCCTCAAAAGTGATAGCTCAGAATGTGATGGGAGTTGTTGGTTGGGACTCCTATCTTCAGAATCACTGGTTACCAGCTTTCTCATCTATCTGACAATTTATGATTAGGGGAAATCAGTCGTTGCCGTTTTGGCTCGGTCGAAGCCAACAGTCTACATTCCCAGCAAAGTGAAGTTACTCAGAATGTGAATGAAAGTTGTTGGTTTGGACTCCTATCATCACACCACGAATCACAGTCCAGCTTTTCTTCATCTTACTTCCTGACTTTGTGTTTGGGGGAAGCCTCAGGTCGTTGCCGTTTGGGGCAGGGTTGAAAGGCCGACCGGTCCTACATTCCCTCAAAGTGATCGAGCTCGAATGTGATGGGAGTTGTTGGTTTGGACTCCTAATGCATTCAGAATCCACTGTCCTAGCTTTTCTCATCTATTCTGACAACTTGTGTTTTGGGGGAAACCTCAGGTCATTGGCCGTTTGAGTAGTCGAGGGCCAACCAGTCCTACATTCCCCAAAGTGATGAGCTCAAGAATGTGGATGGGAAGTTGTTGGTTTTGGGGAACCCATGCTTTCAGTAATCACAAACCAGCTTTTTCTCAATCTTAATTCAACAATTTGTGATTTTCGGTTGGAAGCCTCAGGCGGGTTGCGTTGGTAGGGTCGAAGGCCAACAGTCCTACATTCCTTTAAAGTGGATGAGCTCAGCAATTGATGGGAGTTGTTGGTTTGGACTCCCTAATGCATTCAGAATCACTGTCAGCTTTTCTGCATCTTTATCTGGACAATTTGTGAATTAGGGAACATGCAAGGTCGTTGCCAGTTTGGGGTAGGGTCGAGGGCCCAACCAGCCTACATTCCCCCAAAGTGAAGAGCTCAGAAAGTGATGGAGTTGTTGGTTTTGATCCTATGCATTCGGAATCATATAGTCCAGCTTTTTCTCATCTTATTCTGACAATTTGTGTTTTGGGGGAAACCTGAGGTCGTTGCCGTTTGGGTAGGGTCGAAGGCCCGAGGCAGTCCTACATTCCCTCAAAGTGATGAGCTAGAAATGTGATGGGAGTTGTTGGTTTGGACTCCCTATGCATTCAGAATCACTGTCCAGCTTTTCTCATCTTATTCTGACAATTTATGAATTAGGGGAACATCAGGTCGTTGCGTTGGTAGGGTCGAGGGCCCAACCAGTCCTACATTCCCCAAAGTGAAGAGCTCAGAATGTGATGAGAGTTGTTGGTTTGGACTCCCTATGCATTCCAGAATCACAGTCCAGCTGTTTCTCATGCTTATTCTGACAATTTTTGTTTTGGGGGAAGCCTCAGGTCGTTGCCGTTTGGGCAGGGTCGAAGGCCCGACCGGTCCTACATTCCCTCAAAGTGATGAGCTCAGAATGTGATGGGAGTTGTTGGTTTGGACTCCCTATGCATTCAGCATCACTGTCCAGCTTTTCTCATCTTATTCTGACAATTTGTGTTTTGGGGGGAAAACTCAGGTCGTTGCCGTTTGAGTAGGGTCGAGGGCCCAACCAGTCCTACATTCCCCCAAAGTTGATGAGCTCAGAATGTGATGGGAGTTGTTGGTTGGACTCCTATTGTTGGTTTGGACTCCCTATGCATTTCAGAATCACTGTCCAGTTTTCTCATCTTATTCTGACATTTGTCAACTTGTTTTTGGGGAAGCCTCAGGTAGATGCCAGTTTGGGTAGGGTTGAAGGTTACTCCCTGACACGTGGGTCCTACATTCCTCAAAGTGATGAGTCTCCTCAGATGTGATGGGAGTTGTTGGTTTGGACTCCCTATGCATTCATAGTTGGCTGATACACTGTCCAGCTTTTCTCATCTTATCTGACAATTTTGTGTTTGGGGGAACCTCAAGGACATTGCCGCTTTTGAGAGTAGGGTCGAGGGCCCAACCAGTCCTACATTCCCCCGAAGTGATGAGCTCAGAATGTGATGGGAGTTGTTGGTTTGGACTCCCTATGCATTCAGAATCACTGTCCAGCTTTTCTCATCTTATTCTAACAATTTGTGTTTTGAAAAAACCTCAGGTCGTTGCCGTTTGGGTAGGGTCGAAGGCCCGACCAGTCTCACATTCCCTCAAAGTGATAAGCTCAGAATGTGATGGGAGTTGTTGGTTTGGACTCCCTATGCATTCAGAATCACAGTCCAGCTTTTCTCATCTTATTCTGACAATTTGTGAATTAGGGGAACATCAGGTCGTTGCCGTTTGGGTAGGGTCGAAGGCCCGACCAGTCCTACATTCCCCCAAAGTGAAGAGCTCAGAATGTGATGGGAGTTGTTGGTTTGGACTCCCTATGCATTCGGAATCACTGTCCAGCTTTTCTCATCTTATGCTGACAATTTGTGTTTTGGGGGAAGCCTCAGGTCGTTGCCGTTTGGGCAGGGTCAAAGGCCCGACAGGTCCTACATTACTCAAAAGTGATGAGCTCAGAATGTGATGGAGTTGTTGGTTTTGGAACTCCCTATGCATTCAGAATCACTGTCCAGCTTTTCTCATCTTATTCTGACAATTTGTGTTTTGGGGGAAGCCTCAGGTAGATGCCGTTTGGGTAGGGTTGAAGGCCCAACCAGTCCTACATTCCCTCAAAGTGATGAGCTCAGAATGTGATGGGAGTTGTTGGTTTGGACTCCCTATGCGTTCAGAATCACTGTCCAGCTTTTCTCATCTTATTCTGACAAATTTGTGTTTTGGGGAAACTCAGGTCGTTGCCGTTTGGGTAGGGTCGAAGGCCCCGACCAGTCTACATTCCCTCAAAGTGATGAGGCTCAGATGTTGATGGGAGTTGTTGGTTTGGACTCCCTATGCATTCATAATCACTGTCCAGCTTTTCTCATCTTATTCTGGACAATGGTTGTGTTTTTGGGGAACCTCAGGTCGTTGCGTTTGAGTAGGGTCGAGGGCCCAATCAGTCCTACATTCCCCCAAAGTGATGAGCTCAGAATGTGATGGGAGTTGTTGGTTTGGACTCCCTATGCATTCAGAATCACAGTCCAGCTTTTCTCATCTTATTCTAACAATTTGTGTTTTGGGGGAAGCCTCAGGTCGTTGCCGTTTGGGTAGGGTCGAAGGCCCAACCAGTCCTACATTCCCCCAAAGTGATGAGCTCAGAATGTGATGGGAGTTGTTGGTTTGGAGTCCCTATGCATTCATAATCACAGTCCAGCTTTTCTCATCTTATTCTGACAATTTGTGTTTTGAGGAAACCTCACGTAGATGCCGTTTGGGTAGGGTTGAAGCCGACAGTTCCTACATTCCCTCAAAGTGATGAGCTCAGAATGTGATGAGAGTTGTTGGTTTGGACTCCCTATGCATTCATAATCACAGTCCAGCTTTTCTCATCTTATGCTGACAATTTGTGTTTTGAGGAAACCTCACGTAGATGCCGTTTGGGTAGGGTTGAAGGCCCGACCAGTCCTACATTCCCTCAAAGTGATGAGCTCAGAATGTGATGAGAGTTGTTGGTTTGGACTCCCTATGCATTCAGAATCACAGTCCAGCTTTTCTCATCTTATGCTGACAATTTGTGTTTTGGGGGAAGCCTCAGGTCGTTGCCGTTTGGGCAGGGTCGAAGGCCCGACCGGTCCTACATTCCCTCAAAGTGATGAGCTCAGAATGTGATGGGAGTTGTTGGTTTGGACTCCCTATTGCATTCAGAATCACTGTCCAGCTTTTCTCATCTTATTCTGACAATTTGTGAATTAGGGGAACATCAGGTCGTTGCCGTTTGGGTAGGATCGAGGGCCCAACCAGTCCTACATTCCCCCAAAGTTAAGAGCTCAGAATGTGATGGGAGTTGTTGGTTTGGACTCCCTATGCATTCGGAATCACTGTCCAGCTTTTCTCATATTATTCTGACAATTTGTGTTTTGGGGGAAACCTCAGGTCGTTGCCCTTTGGGTATGGTCGAAGGCCCAACCAGTCCTACATTCCCCCAAAGTGATGAGCTCAGAATGTGATGGGAGTTGTTGATTTGGACTCCCTATGCATTCATAATCACAGTCCAGCTTTTCTCATCTTATTCTGACAATTTGTGTTTTGGGGGAAGCCTCAGGTAGATGCCGTTTGGGTAGGGTTGAAGGCCCGACCAGACCTACATTCCCTCAAAGTGATGAGCTCAGAATGTGATGGGAGTTGTTGGTTTGGACTCCCTATGCATTCAGAATCACAGTCCAGCTTTTCTCATCTTATGCTGACAATTTGTGTTTTGGGGGAAGCCTCAGGTCGTTGCCGTTTGGGCAGGGTCGAGGGCCCGACCGGTCCTACATTCCCCCAAAGTGAAGAGCTCAGAATGTGATGAGAGTTGTTGGTTTGGACTCCCTATGCATTCAGAATCACTGTCCAGCTTTTCTCATCTTATTCTGACAATTTGTGTTTTGGGGGAAACCTCAGGTCGTTGCCGTTTGAGTAGGGTCGAGGGCCCAACCAGTCCTACATTCCCCCAAAGTGATGAGCTCAGAATGTGATGGGAGTTGTTGGTTTGGACTCCCTATGCATTCAGAATCACAGTCCAGCTTTTCTCATCTTATTCTGACAATTTTGTGTTTTGGGGGAAACCTCAGGTAGATGCCGTTTGGGTAGGGTTGAAGGCCCGACCAGTCCTACATTCCCTCAAAGTGATGAGCTCAGAATGTGATGGGAGTTGTTGGTTTGGACTCCCTATGCATTCAGAATCACAGTCCAGCTTTTCTCATCTTATTCTAACAATTTGTGTTTTGGAAAAACCTCAGGTCGTTGCCGTTTGGGTAGGGTCGAAGGCCCGACCAGTCCTACATTCCCTCTAAGTGATGAGCTCAGAATGTGATGGGAGTTGTTGGTTTGGACTCCCTATGCATTCAGAAATCACTGTCCAGCTTTTCTCATCTTATTCTGACAATTTGTGAATTAGGGGAACATCAGGTCGTTGCCGTTTGGGTAGGGTCGAAGGCCCAACCAGTCCTACATTCCCCCAAAGTGATGAGCTCAGAATGTGATGGGAGTTGTTGGTTTGGACTCCCTATGCATTCAGAATCACTGTCCAGCTTTTCTCATCTTATGCTGACAATTTGTGTTTTGGGGGAAACCTCAGGTAGATGCCGTTTGGGTAGGGTTGAAGGCCCAACCAGTCCTACATTCCCTCAAAGTGATGAGCTCAGAATGTGATGGGAGTTGTTGGTTTGGACTCCCTATGCGTTCACAATCACTGTCCAGCTTTTCTCATTTTATTCTGACAATTTGTGTTTTGGGGGAAAACTCAGGTAGATGCCGTTTGGGTAGGGTTGAAGGCCCGACCAGTCCTACATTCCCTCAAAGTGATGAGCTCAGAATGTGATGGGAGTTGTTGGTTGGACTCCCTATGCATTCAGAATCACAGTCCAGCT
Organism: Microglena sp. YARC; assembly: GCA_022414725.1. Lineage (NCBI taxonomy): Eukaryota > Viridiplantae > Chlorophyta > Chlorophyceae > Chlamydomonadales > Chlamydomonadaceae > Microglena > Microglena sp. YARC. Next base: position 22,328 of record JAJSRW010000416.1, on the reverse strand, counting down.
TTTCTCATCTTATTCTGACAATTTGTGTTTTGGGGGAAACCTCAGGTCGTTGCCGTTTGAGTAGGGTCGAGGGCCCAACCAGTCCTACATTCCCTCAAAGTGATGAGCTCAGAATGTGATGAGAGTTGTTGGTTTGGACTCCCTATGCATTCAGAATCACTGTCCAGCTTTTCTCATCTTATTCTGACAATTTGTGAATTAGGGGAACATCAGGTCGTTGCCGTTTGGGTAGGGTCGAAGGCCCGACCAGTCCTACATTCCCCCAAAGTGAAGAGCTCAGAATGTGATGGGAGTTGTTGGTTTGGACTCCCTATGCATTCGGAATCACTGTCCAGCTTTTCTCATCTTATTCTGACAATTTGTGTTTTGGGGGAAACCTCAGGTTGTTGCCGTTTGGGTAGGGTCGAAGGCCCAACCAGTCCTACATTCCCTCAAAGTGATGAGCTCAGAATGTGATGGGAGTTGTTGGTTTGGACTCCCTATGCATTCAGAATAACAACGCATTAAAAGCTGGAGACTTGTGAAACATACCTATTCATACAGGTTACTTGTGGAACGAATTAGATGATGGTGACTTCTGTATACCATCTGTAGGTACGGCTGAGTTGTAATAATAAGATGTAATTTCGTTTTCCGCCGTAACTTTCTTGCTGCCCATTCTCCTTCTTATAATTCTGGTAGCACACACGCATTACCTGCGTCTGCGCTTCTGAGTGATAACATCTCAGTTATTTTAAGGAATTGGGCATAAACATTACGTACATATAAGTAGCAGTGAGTGACATAAAATAATAATACACACAGTGAGTGACATATAATAATACAAGCATTGAGTGACATATAATAATACACACAGTGAGTGACATATAATAATAATACAAGCAGCGCGTGACAAATACTAACAATACACGCAGTGCGTGGCATATAATAACAATACGCGCAGTGAGTGACATATAATAATACAAGCAGTGAGTGACATATAATAATAACAATAATAATAATAATAATAATAATATTACAAGCATTGAGTGACATATAATAATACAAGCAGTGAGTGACATATAATAACAATACATGCAGCGCGTGACATAGAATAATACAAGCAAGGAGTGACATATAATAATACAAGTTGTGAGTGACATATAATAATAATGATAATAATGATAATAATAATAATAATAATAATAATAATAATAATAATAAAAATAATAATAATAATAATAATAATACAAGCAGTGAGTGACATATAATAGCAATAAACGCAGTGAGTGGCACAAAATAATACATGCAGGTAGTTACATATAATAATAATACATGCAGTGAGTGTAATGAATTCAATGTTGGTATACACACACATGAATGAGCTCACAGAGACACACACATACATGGGCATTATTGGTCAGTCTAAGATAAGTGCTAATAAAATCAAGCACCATCAGTGCCACTAATAATATATTTATATATGCCCTTAGGGCATAGACCTTACGGGTGTATGCCCTATATATATATATATATATATATATATATATATATATATATATATATATATATATATATATATATATATATATATATATATATATATATATATATATATATTGTCCGCTGCAATCGTGTTGGTATAACCGAAAGGCTTTCCCTTATCAACCCACTTCTTCAGGATCTGCTTCTGGGGGCTGTCCTGTACAATTGTGTTGCCCAAGAACCCCTCCACACACTCAGACCAACAGCTTTAACACCTTGGCGTAGGTGACTTCGCCAGCCTGGTGGAATACCAGCAAGAGGACTGCAAGTAGCGACAGTGATGTAGCGGCTTGAATACCACTCTGCTGAGCGACCTTGGCACAGTTATTTGCCTGACACATGTGCTTCACTGCATGGGCCAGGTTGTCACTTCCTCTTTCTCTGCAATGGAGGCACGAGCTAACCATATTCTGTCCACCCGGTGTGGCTTTCTCCTCCTCCTGCTCCTCCTCTTTGCGGCTGTATCTACTAGCTGGGACTTATTGCCAGAAACGAGAAGCATTTCCCCGATAGCCGTCATTCTGGTTAGGTCGCGGTGCACAATGGGAAGGGGGGAAAATACGGGGGGTAGAGCTGTTGAGCGGGCCACTCCTTCCGCTGTTGTTGTAATGCTTCGCCTGCCTCACCTTCGCCGTGGGTGGCGTGACGATGGACTTTCGGATTGGCCGGGACTCCCACCCTCGCCCTCGTCGGAAACAAGGTCACAGAAATGAAGTGCTCGTTTGGCCATGCTTAACAAACAATCGCAAGCTGAATTTATTTGCTGTTGGAATCGACATGTCGAAAAACCACTGCGAACAGAAAGAAGCAGTACTCCGATGTGACTTAACGAAGATAGATTTATGCCCCTGTCGAATCTCGAATCGGGGCGAGTGACCTGTCTACGATGCTGTACAGTGACCTGTCATTCCTTGTGAACAGGCTGTAAACCCTTCTCATAGACTTCTGCTCATAGACTTTTAACTTGACACCGAGCGAGCTACATAGGCCGAGGTGCGAGGTGTTGGTTCAGAGAACGCGGTAGCAAATCTGTTTTATAAAAAACTGTTTCGAGAATCAAGATACGTAACTTGCTTCGAAAATCTCTTTCCATCGAAAAGGTGTTCAGCAAAATGGGAGAGTGCGACTGACTTTCTGCTCAGAATGAGGTCACCCCTGCCTCTCCTGCTGCTAGTCTTACTTGCAGGTGTCCGTTTCGTTGCTTTCGTTGAGCAATATAATAACCTTATTAGTCAACTTGGCGAGGGAATATATGCAGCACCTTTCAATATTATGGGCGTGTTGTTTGGAGCTGAGCGTTGATTCTGTCTAGCCCACCGTGTCTAGCCGAGCATACCTTGTCTTGTGTGCAAAGCCATAATTCCCTTAGTCTCATTTGCCGATTCGCACTTGTATGCCATGCCATGCGCGAGCATGTTTCAATGCAACAGGTGGGTGGGCACAAGAGAGGTGGGTGGGTTGGGTTGGGGAGATGCTGCGCTTGCAACAGGAATTCAGTGCAGCTAACATTGATCGAATTATCAAAGACGCTGAGGATCTAATCCCTATTGATGGAGTGTGCAATGCAATAGGTGGGTGGGCACAAGAGAGGTGGGAGGGTGGGGTTGGGGAGATGCTGCGCTTGCAACAGGAATTCAGTGCAGCTAACATACACCAAGCAACATCACCACCAACACCACAACAGCCACTACAACCACCACAACAACCACAACCAGCATCATACATAAAGCAGCATGCATGAAGCAGCAAACATAAAGCAACATGTCTACCCCTGGACTGTAATAACCATCTACCATGCACTGCATGCAGGCGGCTGCTACATGGTAGTCATCACCACCACCATCACCACTCACCACCACTACCCCTCACAGCCACTGCAACCACCACAACAATCACAACCATATTCCATGAACTGCATGCAAGCGGCTGCTATGCGGTCGCCATCACTACCACCATCACCCCTCACCACCATCACCCCTGACAGCCACCACAACAATCACAACCATATACCCTGCACTGCATGCAGGCGGGTGCTATGCGGTTGATGAGAAGGAGGACGACGCAGCCAATATAGGAATGATTGTCGGCATCGTCATGGGCTGCGTAATCGGCATCCCCATCTTTGTATGGGTCATATGGTGCCTGTACCGCTGCTGCCAAGAGAAGCGTACATCAGCAGCAGTTAAGGCCACTTACAAGGACAACCCGATGTACAGCACCCAGAACAACGTCTTAGCTCACAATGGGTCGTACAATCACCCATCGGACGGGGGGAAGAAGTATCCCCAGGAGGCCGCAAACCAAGGGCACCCGGGGGCGTACCAAGTCCAACACACCCCGGGTGTCCATGACCCCTACCCCAGGGGCTCTGTGCACTCAAACTGCAGCCATCCCTACGCCAGCTCGCCCCACAGGGCCTTGTCGGTCCCCAACCAAGAGGAGCTCAATCGGCAGTACTACTCTGGTTGTGCCCGGGTCAACGACCCATATGGTCAGCTTCAACCTCAACGCTCCTACGCGTTGGCCTCACAGGCTGCAAGCAACAGAGCCAACAGCAACACTGCTAGCCCACTCGCCATGCAGGGGTGGAATCGTTACAGGCAGGGGAGTCACTTGTCATCATACTCTGCCGGCGGAGCACCGCCAGATCACGTCTGGTCATCTCGGAATAACTCCGCGGGGCCGCTGAGAAACTTGGGAGGTGAGCAAGCATCTGCAGCGAACCATGTGATTGACTACCCTCTGAACGCAGCCCCGGGGCCGGCCCCAACCGCAACCATGAGCCTTCGCAGGGTGTCGTGGGCAGCCGCTACATCAGCCCCTCCAGCTGGGTTAACTCCAGCCTGCCTGCCAACCACCACTCCCACAGAAATGACCATTTGAACGCCTCGCTTAGGCCTCATGGGGGGGTTGCATCGAGCAGTATTCTTAATTCATCATTGCCTTTGTCCACAAGAGGCAGTATAGATGGAAATTTGAATTCGTCCTTGCCTACCAGGGGCAGTCAAGCAAGCAGTCAAGGGGTGGGCAATTTCAATAGCTCTCTAGGTGGCTATGGGAGTTTGAGTGCACGGGGCAGTCAAGGGGGAGCTAACCTCAACAGCTCTATTGGGGGATATGGGAACAACTCAAAGTTGATGGGAAGCATGAAGAGGACTTACTCAGGCGTTGAGCTCGTCGGTGTTAGCTCTGGTAGCCTCTCTCAGTCGCTGCAGCCTAACTTGAACCAAGATTTGCATGCTCCTCTCAGTCGTCTGAGGTACTAGGTACAACACCAACGCAATGAAGGGAATCAATGGTCGCTGCAGCCTAACTTGAACCAAGCTTTGCATGCTCCTCCCAGTCATATTAGGTACTAGGTACAACACCAACACAATGAAGAGAGCCTCTCTCTCTCTTGCTCTTGCTCTCACTCTCGCTCTCATTCTCTCGCTCTTTCTGCTTTACTAAACCTGGCTTAACAGTTAGGGCCGACACCACCTGTGACATCTTTCATAAGTGGCGGCCCTGCGTTGGCTTTCCCCCTTTCACAACCCTGCATTGGTTCTCCCTCTTTTACAACGCAAAAATGGGTTATGTCAAGAATGTCAAGAATGTCAAGATTTATTTTCGGATGACCAACTTTGGATGTGTCTGTGCACATAACTACGGAAGTTGACAACGGGGGGCGCATTGTCTAAATCTTGGAATACGTTACACGGGCTGCCTGGGGCGGCATCTATCTAAGTAGCGGGAAAGATATTGTGCCGAAGGGTTCCATTCCATGGTGACCCTACCAGGCAGTACAGGATATGACTTGTGAGACATAGCGAGTCATACTATAACAGAGGCTGTGACATACTTTGTTTTTTCCGCTACAAGCAGCAGCTTCCAGGCAGCTCCCTGAGCAAGCCACTGGAGTACATTTGAGATTTGAATTATTACATGGTTTTCCAGCCACTGTCTTCCAATTCCAAGTCCCCCCCCGTGCGATACCCAAGGAAACCAGGGAGCAAACTAAGCGGATTAGACAGTTTAAAGACTTGCCCAAGTTTAACTTGAGTCCACTGGACGAAGACCCAGCTACGAGCAGCAGCATCTGGGCGGATCCCTGAGCAAGCCACTGGACTAAGGCCCTCATATTCAGCAGTACAGGGAAGCTGCTTAAGTCAGCTTCCAGCTTCCAGTTTCCCTGGGTTTGACTTGGTAGCACGCCAGGTGAGCTGCCTAGAAGCTGCTGCTCCAACCAGAAAAAGAAAGCCATGGCGGTGTACAGAGGGGCACTGTTTCATTTTGAGGCTGTTCATAGTAGCTTCCACCCCAGCTCCATTAGCCAGTGCCTGAGTCGAGCTCAAAGATAACAGCTGCATTGAAATGCCTGCCATGCTAGCTTTCAGATGCACTGTTAGCTTCAAGTTTGGCCCAAGGGTGGGTGATAGGAGCTGCCTTGATGCTGCTATTTGTAGCCCCCCGGAAGAAACAGTGGTTGTGTTTAAAGACAATAACAACCAACAACAACCAGCAACAATAACCACCAACAACAACAACCAGCAACAACAGCAACAACCATAACCAACAACAATAACAACAACAACAACAACAACAACAACAACAACAAAAAGCAGTAACAACAACCAGCAACAACAACAACAACAAGAATAACCACCAACAACAACAACAACAACAACCTACAACAGCAACCAGCAACAACAACAAGAACAACCAAAAACAACGACAACCAGCAGCAACAAGAATAACAACCATAACCAACAACAACAACAAGCATCAACAACAACAACAACAACAACAACCAACAACAATAACCAACAGCAACAACAACAACAACAACAACCAACAACAACCAGCAGCAACAACAACAACAACAACAACAGCAACAACAACAACCAAAAACAACAACAACCAGCAACAACAACATCAACAACAACAGCAAGTGATGATGTATTGTTGGGTGTCACGAATCATAGTCTAACTAGGCACATGCTGATACGATGGATCAACATGAATCAGAAAGCACGTCAATCCATCAAAGATTGGCGGACTCTGTTAGCCTACAACCATTCCCTGTTTATATTTGGACTAAATGACTTATGGACTGAATGACTTAGCAGCTTCTACCTATCCTGGCTATAGCTGTTTAGGCAGCCAGGTTAGTCTACAGCCATGCACTGCTTATATTTGGACTGAATGACTTATGGACTGAATAACTTAGCAGCTTCTACCACCCCTAGCTATAGCTGTTTAGGCAGCCAGGTTTGTCTACTTCCATGCACTAAACAATTGGTGATTGCCCCGCTTCTCCCTGGTGGAGACGAACATACAGGGATTTTGCTACTGACCGGCCCTGACCGGCCCTGACCAGCCCTATCAATCGCCATGTCACCCACACGGCGGACCACACGTCTACCTGGAATTCACGGGACAAATTACGTACCCCCCCCCCCCCCCCCCCCCCCCCCCCCCCCCCCCCCCCCCCACACACACACACACACACACACACACACCAAAATATACCCTCCAGGGCCTGGAGGGTCGTGTATCGCTAGGCTTATGAATTTCCGGGCACAATTTTCAAACTTGAGCAAAGCTTGGCCCAAATCTGGGCAGTTGTTCCCAGTTCACTTTCTTTCTTTCTTTTACGCACAACAATGTCATCAAGCTGTTGAGAACGACGAGGAAAGAAGCCATGCCAACCGGCGTCGACGTTTAGCCGAAGCTGCTGTGCCTTCAAATGAGCGCCAGGCCTTTAAACAGAACAGGCGCGAAGCTTATGCTGCCATACATGCGTTTTTTGAGACCTCCACTGGCATTACCTATCCCGCGATATAGCCATTGCACCCCTCTTCCAATCTCTTTCCATTGTTTCAAGCATTCATGCATCAATTGCTTAGCATGTTGCTATAGAGGACTGGCTGAAATTTCCTGGTCAAAACAACAGCTGCAGACCCAACTATGTTACGCGCAAAGAAAAAGCTGCTGGTCTGTCGCTTTATTTGCGATTGTGCACACCCGGTATTCTCAGCGGGGTCGGCTTTCGCAAGTTGTTGGCAGGTTGAATCCGCAGACTGCTCTTTATCCACTTTGCATGTCTGCATGATCTAGGCCCACAGCTGGAGTGAAAGGGATGAGGTAGTAAGAAGGGGATTACGCGTGCGTGCCAGTGGTTAGGGAAATAAAGAGTTGGGGGGAGGGTCGAGGGTGACCCACTCTGGGCGGGGATGACTGTTATTCAGACGGTTGACTCAGATTCCTTTACTGTTGCTTTTCATATTTCCAAATACATATAAGTTACCCTTGAGGATTTAGGAAATAAGCACATGCAAGCTTCATCATTGTCAGTACTTATATTTGCAAAAGTTGGGGGCCTGCTTGCTGGACATTGAGTCACTGCCCGAGAGGTCCAGCGATTTTTCAGATGGGGCCCCCATTGGTTTAAGTGCTAGTAGACATATTGAAGGTGTATGCTGGGCCTCGGAAGGTTTTAGCTCTGTGTGCGATATTTCCCTTAATTAGGGGGTATATCACACCACTGGCTGGCCTTACTGGTCTTATCATCTGTTACCATTAAAATAAAGTCAACTGCACTATCTAGCTTGTAAGTCCAGACTGTTCAGGTCTGTCTTTGTGCTACTACCAAAAGAGTCGCTACTGTCAAATAATAACAGAGTCACTTCCCCTGGGAGGCTCTGGTAGCTTCTGGAAGATATAACTCCTGTGGGACAGAGGGATGGTGGTGGGAACTAGAAAAGCTGGTAAAGATAGAAGACTTTGGCACCTTGGAGCACTACAAGTTTAGTGGCCTCGGTTGCTGTGCTTTCGCTTTTATACCAGGCAGGACAGGGTACTGATTGAAATCACTGGCGATGGTTACTCCTGGTTTTGCCCGGGGTTTACAGGTATTTTAAATTTGAAGGCATCCTGCGGAATCCTGCGTCGCGCGTCTGAATACTCCATTTCTCCCACTTCCGTGTGGGAAATACGGCATTCAGACGGTTGACTCAGATTCTTTTACAGTTGCTTTTCATATTTCCAAATACATATAATTTACCCTTGAGGGTTTAGGAAATAAGCACATGCAAGCTTCATCATTGTCAGTACTTATATTTGCAAAAGTTGGGGGCCTGCTTGCTGGACATTGAGTCACTGCCCGAGAGGTCCAGCGATCTTTCAATTGGGGCCCCCATTGGTACAAGTGCTAGTAGACATATTTAAGGTGTATGCTGGGCCTTGGAAGGTTTTAGCACTGTGTGCGATATTTCCCTTAATTAGGGGGTATATCACACCACTGGCTGGCCTTACTGGTCTTACCAGCTGTTACCATTAAAATAAAGTCAACTGCACTATCTAGCTTGTAAGTCCAGAGTGCTCAGGTCTGTCTTTGTGCTACTACCATGTGCAAGAGTCACTGCAATTTCACACACTCACAGCCCTCAGGATAAAACAAATCAGTCCCACTTAGTAAGGAAAAGGAGTGTAAAAGGAATGGGGGAAAGGTGTAGAAGTAAGGAGCATGTACAAGACAGAAGGCTTGGCTAAGTGAAGGGGTATCAAGAGGGAAGAAGGAAAGGAAAAGCTAGGCTCAGAGGCTGGAAGCAAAGGTCAACTTGACTGAGAGGTCTGGGATCAGATATGCCTTAAAGGCATCTGATTTCCATCTGCCTAGAGTTCTGATAGACTCTAGATCTGCCCCATTAGCCCAGGCTGCTACTACACCTCTCCGTCTGAGGCTGTGCAAGGCAAACCTAGCTGGGTCTATGTCCAGCTTGGGGTGTGAGAGGGCAATAGCACTGAGAAAATACTTAAGGCTATAGGACAGCCTGACCTGAAAGGAGGGGGGACTACAACTGACAAAAGAGGAGCAATAAGATCGCTCCTCCTAAAGAGGCCAAAGAAACTAAAAACTAGCCAAGCTGCAGCTCTAGTGAACAAGTCCTCCATGTAGGGCAGCAGGGTTTTCAGCTTCCTCATGGTCTCCATACACTTAAAGATGAGGGTCTTACAGCCGCCCTAATTGGGACTAACAACCGCCCTATTTGCCAGATGGAACTCCCTTAGGCCCCTGGAACACCCTAAAGGCCTTGGAGAGATGTCCCACAACACTGGAATCCAGAGTATGAAGGGTCCAGTCCCTTGGACCTGTGCCATTCAGCTAGTGCTGACAAGGTTGTTTGAACGGTGGCAGGTTTGTAATGACCTGCTGCCCAACCCATGACCAGCTTTAACTAGCATCAAAGGCACTTGTTCTTTGGGGCCAGGGGGGAGTGCATCTTGCTCAGCAAGCAAGTAAACCTCAGCCATGCACTTGGTGTATCGCTTAAGAGCACTTGCATAAGTGTCTTGTGAGCTTACAGCCAAGGTATAGCCCTCCAGCATCACTAACCCCCTGGCCCTTGTTGGCCTTGGAAGCTAGGGATGTGGAGAGACACTCTTATAGTGTGCAGGCTGAGCACTTGTATGTACCACAGGACATGGAATTCTTGCCCAAGCTGATGCACTGGGGGTGGCTGTGTTGGTCGCAGCTGGTGCACCTAAGCATCCTTCCCTCGGTGCCTTGGAAGATGGTACATCCTATGGGGGGTGGGAGGGAGAGAGGGAAGGGGTAAGCTACTGGGCAGATCTGATCACAAGCAAAGTGTGTCAGTGGGTGAGTCCACCCAAGCATATAGGAGATCCAAAGTTTTTCCTAATGTAGAGAATGGGATGTAATCATCCCTGATGCATATTATCCTGGAACCCCCCTTGTACACAGCTGAGACAGCTTGGACCTTATTCCATGTAGCACTAGACTGACGTTCCTGCCAGTACATGTGCCCAGTGCTGCAAGCAAATCATGCAAGCTTCGAGTTCCAGGACACCTATTGTGCACATGTACCCCTACCGACTCATGCCACTCCAGCTGCAGAGCCTTGTCCCAGAACTCCAGGTCACTTAGTGTGCTTTGTTAGAATTATTTTAGGTGAAGGCTGGACCTTATCAGGTTTTACCTCTGTGTGAGATATTTCCCTTAATTAGGGGGTATATCACACCACTGGCTGGCCGTACTGGTCATATCAGCTATATTACCATTTAAATATCCATGGGATTTAAGCATGTGCCTTGTAAGTGGTATGGTAGGTGGTGACAGGGTATAGGGCATCAAACAGGAGTTGGATTGTGCAGGTATCCCCAAGGTTGTGACCTTTTGGGGGAGGGCTATCCATCTACCTATTTTACCTGTCACAGGGTTGTTTCAGCGGTGGTGAGCGAGCAAGGTAACTTGCTCATACAACCATTTACCCCAATGAAGGAAGGGTCTACTAGAAACCTAGGACAAGAGACACCTAATTCATCTGCCCAGTATTGCCATCTCTCTTTATTCAGCTTGGTTCCAGTTGAGTTGAACCACTTTTCCCTGTCTTCCAAGTCATGGGGTTGGAACATCTCAACCATCAGTCTCCCACAATGGGTTGTTGATTTGAATGCGGCTATGAACGTGAGTGGGTACTGTAGGTGGACAAACTATAGCAAGAGCTGAACGACGCAAACTCAAGGCAAACAGGGCTGCTGTGCAGAGGCACTGAGCAGAAAGGGGGTGGGGGAAGCAAGGGAGGAGAGCGAAGGTCGACTACGAGTCGCGGAGCAGAGGGGGAGAGGAAAGGAACTCAATACTCTCACCATTCTTCTCGATCTGGCTGGATGTTAAGGGTCCAGATCGTGTCTTGCATGGGTCTGGGGCCTGCGATAGGTGGATGACTGCACCTTCCGTTGCCCACTCATCTTGTGATGGGTTGGGATTACGGTGTTGCTTATCAGATCGATCCTTGATCGTTGCCCCGTGCGCAATCTGCGTTCGTTTTACGGGAACAGCGGGTGGAATCTCGACGCAGGGATCATCCTTCTCATTCTCGAACTAGAAAAGCAGGTAAAGATAGAAGGCTTTGGCAGCTTGGAGCACTAAAATTGTTGTGGCCTCGGTTGCTGTGCTTTCGCTTTTATACCGGGCAGGACAGGGTACTGGTTTAAATCACTGGCGGTGGTTACTCCTGGTTTTGTCCGGGGTTTACGGGTATTTGAAATTTGAAGGCATCCTGCGGAATCCTGCGTCGCGCGTCTGAATACTCCATTTCTCCCACTTCTGTGTGGGAAATACGGCGTTTTATTGTTTGATATGATGATTATGAACCAAACAAATAAATGAGTGTGACAATTTGTCATAATAAATGAATAAAGGCGTGAGGTTGACCTCATAAACAAAACTACCGGTGCTGCATTCATAACTTCATAACTTGCATTCATAATTTAGTAATGATTTTACTTCATAACTCCATAACTTGCATTCGTAATTTCGGAATTTTAATTCATAACTTGCATTCAAAATTTCATAACTTCACATCATAGCTTCATAACTTTCATTCATAATTTCATAACTTCCCTTCATCGATTCATAACTTGGTTTCAAGTTCAAATATGGAGCCCTGACCTCGTAGACAATACGAACATATACAGGTTAGGGCTAATGGCGAACAAAATTAGCCATATTGAGAATTACGGAGTGACGCAATGCGAAAATTAGCAAGCGATAATATCAAAGACTTCGAGTAACTGGCAGAGGACAGATACCGTATGCGCCCAAGAAAATGGCGTATGATTTGGCGGATGGGTCCCGCCAATTGTGGTGGGGCTTGGCGCCTGGGCCAAAACAGGGAGCCTCTGGAACTAGGGCTGTCCGCCAACATTGTGGTGGGGTTCGCTTCAATACAGTGTACTGCTGTAACAACCCCAAGGTCAAAATTATAGTCAAACGACCATCCTAACATCGAACACCTTTGCTACATTTGTTTTCATCCAACTCTGGGCTTCTATCTGAATCTGGTTTGAATCGCATAGTCGATTGGCCTTGAGGCTTAGTGTTTGCTGGCATAATATACCTAGGTGCAGGTGGTATACAAAATTTGTGTACCTGACTCCGAATTCGATTGTTACATTTATTTTCATCCAACTCTGAGCTGCTCTGTGTTTCCTTTTGAATGACACCTGAATCTGGTTTGAATCGTACGGTCGAGCGGCCTTGAGGCTTAGTGCTTGTTGGTAGAGTAAACCTAGGTCGTGTAAAATCTGCCACACCAGAATCTGAATTTGATTTTAACATTTATTTTCATCCAACTCTGGTCTGCTCTGTGTTTCCTTTTGACTCACATCTGAATCTGGTTTGAATGGAAAGAAAACAATTCAAAAGGATTCCGTCAATATGGAACTAGAGCCAATTTATGGAGCCCCCCAGTTTCGAAAAATCCGCCTACTTTAATGGCGTAAAATTATTTCAGTCGGTTTGGGGATTTTCCGCCAACCCCATTTCCGCCATTTTCTTAGGCGCATACGGTATCTGCCTAACCTCTTTCCGTACTGTTCCCAACTGCGGGACCAGCTACTCTTAGCCTCACCCCTATGTTAGACTAGTGCTAAACTAGACTATATACTTTGAGTCCCCACCGTCACTTTTTTAGTGTAATCCAAGAGCAGTTTTCTGAGACTTTCTGAGACGCGTCAGTCCGGAGTACTGACTCATCAGTGCTACGTGTTATGGCACACTGTGCTACAGTGCCGCGTCCCACTGGTACGGTGCCGCGTCCCACTGTCGTGGTCTCTTATCCTAATATAAGCAGGCCTATGAGTATGCTTGACTCTAAGTGTAATTACCTTTGCCATTATCCCTATTGGCACCTTATTGGTCCCTGCTTCGTCCGCTCTCTCTTACGACAGGTACTGCTGTCTATTAACAGGCACTAGAGAGTTGTGGGAACAGAATGCTAGGAAGGGATGTAGACACGATGTTGATAAGGGGATCAAAGATGGGCGATCTGGATCTCGCGGGAGGTAACAGTGGGCTTCTTGTTGCGGCTTTGGAGGCAATATTGTCGAAGATATACCGGTAGTTGATGAAGGAGTTGAGGATGCCCATGGATAGATATGTAGATCAATAGGTTGATGGATGCATAGTATATTATGTATGTACCGGTAATCAACGTACCGTCTCGAATCTTGATGTAATTGAGAAATGCACCTGAAAATCCCCAGGCATCCACCCTATCTATAGAGCGCTCCTCTCTGCAGTGTACCTATATATAATTATTTTTATTTTTATATAGCGTTCCCATATATATATATAGCGTTCCCATATCGACAGAGATTGCCCCTTACCCAGGTAGTGCAAGACACAGCGTCTTGCGTCATGGGATGCACATGGGGGGGGGGGGGGGGGGGGAGGGGGGGGGGTCCGTTGCGTCGCAGACGCAGGTTCAGGATGTTGTTTGCGTCTCACTCATCAGTTGATTGGCCCACCACCACTCCATTGCCGTGGGCTACGGGTTCTGTTGATAGTAAGACGCAGCCTAGACAGATCACTGCGTCCCAGGACGCAACCTACCGAACTGGGTGCGTCCCAGAACGCAACCCCTGGGGTCCATTTGAAGTACCCCTGGCCCCCTACCCAAGAGTATTTAGGAGCTAGGGCATAGCCTAAGTTGCGAAGATACAGCTGAGAGGCATCCTGTGGTCCGTACCCCCAATCCACAACTCCATCCATGGCTTATCCATTGGGGGGGGGGGGGGGGGGGGGGGGGAGCTCCATGGGATTATTCCTAGCTTCCAGCCTCTCCAAAGACAGAGCGTCTGTCACTCTTTTTGTGCGTGGAAGTGTGGGGCAGCCCAATGCCACAATCTGCTTAGAAACCGCTGCAAGGAGTGGAGCGAAACCCAGTGTACTTGATCGAACGGAGTTACATGTGGAGCCCACATCTGGAGAAGAAGTACGCTATTGTCCATGTTGCCTAATTGCCAAGTCCTGGACTGTAGCAACATATGATATTTTGAATGTACCCTTTGAATACAATTATATTTTGCTGTCGAAGACGGCAAGCAGCCCATTGCTGGCTGGAGCCATGTAAACAAGTTCGAGTTCACATAAGAACATACAACATTGCCCTATGCTTATTATTTTCATAAATCCTTAGCTAAGTGAGTGACCAGCTCCCTCCAAGCCATAGCATTTCCTTTTCGGTCATTACCAGCAGCTTCTAGGCAGCTCCCCTTGCAGGCTATCCAGCCAAAGCTAAAGCACCCTAGCTCACCTGGAAGCTGACATAGTCAGCTGGCCAGCACTGCTGACATATTTGGGTTTAGCATAGTGGCTGGCTCAGGGAGCTGCCTAGAAGCTTATAAGAACAGCCGAAAGGAAAAGCCCTGTGCTCTATGCTATTTTATCAATCCTTGGCTATGCAGGTGAGGTTCATGCACTCTCTGATCCACCCACCCATCCCAGGAACACACCCTCCCCCTCCCCCACCACACACTCCATCCCACCCAACCATCCACCCACACATCTACACAAACACACTCTGCAGGTGCAACCGCGTAGTTTGTCTGAACTTCAAGGCAGAGTACCAAGCTCTATCTCCAACTTGATATGTTATCAAAGCTGGCGATGTTGTACCGAGTATCAAGGCAGTACAACTACGGCTTTCCCCTCATTTAACACTGTTCCCGCTTCATAATGAAATTCTTGATGTTTATGAAGAACTTCACTGTGGAGTGCGTTCTCGGTGGGACATTATTGGTGTACTCTTTGTTTACCATATCTTGGATGCATTGCTTTTATTTTCAGCTACGAGCAGCAGCTTCTAGGCAGCTCCCCTGACTGGCTATATAGCTAAACATGATGCAATGTAGTGCACCTTGGCAAAAACAGGTGTCTATAACTGCTGAAATATTTGGGTGTAGCCCACAGGCTGGCTCAGGGAGCTGCTGAGAAGCTGCTAAGAAAATTAACAAAAAACTGCTTGAATGCTGCCAACTATTAGCACTACCATCAACACACAATAATAACAATAACAAAAGCAACAATATATATGCAGCATCGCATGCTAAAACGATTGACCCGTTCACTTGGTGATACCCTCGGAGACATGAAGCTGGAAAACGCTGCCAGATGCCTCCCATGTATCCTGTCAACTTGATTAAGAGTTGTTGGTTATGATTTAGGGTGTGGGACTGTGAACAAAAAATAGTTGACAACCTCTGGGGAGCACCATCACAACAGAACAAAACCATCAGATAGGGTTGCAGGTATACACCATACCTGTACAATTCGTATGCATCACATTTGGGCTGAGCTGAGCTGTGGACAGCTTTTTCAAAACAATATTTTCGCAACATCGCCACCTCATTGACATTTCATACATAATTCTGATGACCCCCCCCCCCCCCCCCCCCCCCCCCCCCCCCCCCCCCCCCCCCCCCCCCCCCCTCTCCCCCAGGGTTATATTCTGTTATTGCAATTTACAAGACTTTTGACCTGTTCAATATTGCCCAAACCTGGCGGTCCGGACCTGGGGGCGCGCACCGGTTCAAAGAACTCCGTGCATAAAGTTGTGAAACACAGCCCGGGTGCACCGCCCCATGCCGTGCCACCCTGTTAAGGACTACCCTGGAAATGGAATGAAATAATAAGTCACACAGCCTTACACATTTAATCTCAATTTTCACGGGGAACAACTTTGCTGTCATCAGTTTCTTCATAAATGCAAACAGTTAGGAGATACAAAGCTTAGTGCTAGTTGCATACTTGAAATAAAGCATGAAATGTAACGTAACACAACTTAACGTAATCTAAACAAATTTGCCCCCCCCCCCCCCCCCCCCCCCCCCCCCCCCCCCCCCCCCCCCCCCAAAAAAAAAACCTCTCCCTCACACCCACCACACTTCACGGGCACCCTACCCCTACACCAAACACCCTACCATCCCACCCACACACACTCACAAACCACATGCCACTAAACACTCAACAACACTACATGCAGGAACGATTAAAGGCTGACTCCTGCGACAGTGAGCAGAGCAGCCAACTATCTGGGTACAAGTCCCTATAAACTGTATCTGGACAACTCGAGTTGCCTTTTGGATATGGATATGGATAATGGTACAGGCACTTCAGATCAGATTGCGTCAAGCCTGGCTACACCACGCTTCCACCAGAAGCATGAATCCCGCGCGACACCAGGCGGGAGGGGCTGGGACCTTTGAAGACTAAGAGTCTCTATCACCTTTCCCAAGCAATGCACAGGACATCCATGCCAGGGATCAAAGTGTCCGCATAATCTTGATTACCGACTCGAGATGGGATCGATAATTTGAAGTTCTCACGCTCCTTGGACAACAACGGAGAGGGCTAAGGGGGAAGAAGGAAGTGGTAGGAAGAGGTCATAGGAGGGGAAGGATTGGTCGCAGCTAGGAGGGGAAGAAAAGGGTATCAGCATCCAAAGCGCGAAGGTTGCATGCGATGCGGTAGGACACAGTAACTGCCGAGGTGGGGTGGGCGAGGTTTAGAATAAAGGCAAGGGTCACTCTTAATTGGCTCGCCCACGAGGCATTAGATTTGTACCGCCCAGCCGTACGAAAAGCTCCACGCCCGTAATCAAAATAACGGAGCCCGAGCCAAACCCTGAGAAGATGAACGGTCCGAACCTCGCCGAGCTCAGCTTGTACGTCCGGTTCGGATAATCTTTGGCGAATCTCGCTGCACTGCAGGTAACACCCATGCCCTGGGCACTCCATACTCCATGCCCTTTAGCAGTGGAGTGGATACATGGGTTGGACTGCTGGGTCGGTAGGTACATCCAGCAGTACCCACCCATGCATCCACCAAACGTGGAATTCACTCAACACACAAACTTGATATGCAGAGACCCCCCCCCCCCACCCCCACCCGCCCACCCACCCAACACACACAAACACAAATGGTGTAAAATGATTTCAAAATTGATGCTTGTAGACAACGGAAGAAAGCAATGGCATTTAAGGAATTAGAGGTAATATGACCCCTATGCAGTAAAATGCTGTGTTTATAGCTGGCCTATCTTTCTACATATTGCCCCCTCCCCCCCCCTACCACACACACCACCACCACCACCACCACCAAGCAGGTGCAGTGCCTTTAAATGTTCCTAGGTTCATAAGTTCAAGTCTGCACAGTATCCTCCCGCAGGGCCAATCATTGCTGTTACTACAGCTACTTTATGTGAGATTTTGTACCACCGCAATCAGCTCGACACATTGTCCGTTACCGTTGGGGTGTCGCTGCACTCAGGTAACATCCCATGCCCTTAAGCCTGGGAGATGATGCATGGGTTGGACTGCTGGGTGGATAGGTACATTCAGCAGTCCCACCCATGCATGCACCTACTAACTGGAATGCACGCAAACACAAACTAGATACGTACAGACACGCACACATACACACACACATACAGACAAGCGCAGACACACGGACACCCACATGCACCTCCCTGACCCCCCTCCCCTCCCCCTCCAACCCACCTCATGCTGACCTCCCTCCCTTGAAGTCAAAGCATGGGGGTCAGTTGAAACATAAGAAAGGGAATTGGAGAATCACCTTCCAGTCGTCTTGACATTCATGGCGGTTACGCGCCAGTGTCAGGTATTTGATTTTAAATTTGAAGTCGACTGGGCTGTATGGGCATGCTTGTGCCCTGGATTGGGCTTGATTAGGTTAGGCTGGGCTGGGATTGGGTAGGGTTGTCTTGCTTGCCTTTGTATGCCACCAACGGGTGGACTTGTTGATGATGATGATGATGATACGGTGACATGATGATGATGATGATTGATGATGATGATGATGATGATGATGCTGAAGATGTGTGTTGATGATGATGATTATGATAATGATGATGACCAACGGTGATGATTGGTGATGATGATGAATATGATGACGTGATGATCATGGTGACGGTTTGATTGATGGATGATGATGGTATTGATGATGATGATGATGATGACGACATTGATGATGATGATAATGATGATGATGTTGTTGATGATGTGGTTGATGATGATGATGATCATCATGATGACGATGATGATGTTGATGTTGATATTGATAATGATGATGACAACGGTGATGATGATGATGATGATGATGATGATTGATGAATACCGATGACGGTTGATGATCATGATGACGGTCTACTGTAGATGATGAAGAAGTGTTGATATATGATATGATTTTCAATGATTTTTGATTCATGATGATGATGATGATGATGATGATGATGATGATGATGATGATGGTGAAGACGGTGATGATGATGATGATGATAATGACGGTGATGATGATGAGTATACACAGCCATCTCCTGCATCACCGTTGCCCAGACAGCAGGGTCTTATGCAGTGGTTGTCACTTCCAGTTTAACTCCTAGCACAGCAACTGATAAGAAAGTAACATATGGTAAGTTGGCTCTCCTTGATAGCTGTATGTGTCACTTCCTCAACTGCCAGTACAACAGCTGACAATACAGTCATAAGTTATGCTAAGTTAGCTATCCCTTGCGTTGGAACAATCCTGCTACCTTCAGGTCTTTCCCCCCTCCTTGCATGGTGGGTAGGTTTCTTACCTTCAGCCCTCAATGGAACCTGCGTGTGGTGTGGGCGCATGGCCATGATTGTATCCCCTCCCCTATCATTCATTCTGATGCAACCATATAGTACAAAGTGAAACTGCAATTTCAAACTGACCTTGCAACACCTCTTGCAGACCCTTCAAGCTAGTGTTGACATGTAAAGCCCCCTTACTAATATTTAAAACCCTGTTCTGTCTGCTGTAATTTAGCCGGTCCTACCGTGACATCCGTCAAGGCTACCAGTACCGCTCCCAGCATAACCCTAGCCAGCGGCAACATAAAAATTGAGGGCTCAGGGTTGGGTGCCGACTCCACTGTCAAGGTTGGAAGCGCTGTTTGTGGAACTGTTACCGTTACCGGTGCCACAGCCATTTCCTGCATCGCCCCTGCCTAGGCAGCAGCAGATTATGCAGTGGTTGTCACTTCCAGTTCATCTCCTAGCACAGAGATTGATAAGAAAGGAACACATGGTAAGGTGGCTCTCCTTTGTGTAAAATAATCCCTGCTCCCTCAGGTCATCCCCCCGCCTCATTTCGTATGAAGGCTTCATTGAACTGTGCTTTTTGGATTTACCAGCATCATACGTTTGGTTCCTAAACAAGAATTGGCCATTTCATTTTATTTCCTCCTGTCATGCCTCACACGGCACTGTCTACACAGCGCGGTGATATTTTCTCTGCCACCCTTGACTCACCAAACCCATTACACAACACCTCCTGCCAACATTTCTGGCAGTTTGACATCACATTTTGTGTCAAAGCTCCACACCTGTTTCTCAACCCCTGTGTTGTTTGCTGCACTCGCAGCCAATCCTACTGTAACATCCGTCAAGGCTACCAGTACTGCTGCCAGCATTCCCCTTTTTTTGCCCCCAGGCCTCCAGCATTACAATTGTGGTCATAGGGTTTGGTTGATTATTAACCCTTTTGAGCGCGCCCCATCACAGAGGGGATTGAGGTCTCCATCACAGTGCAGCGATAGCGGCTGGGGAGTCTAGCCAGTGTAGTCAGGAGCGTTCGTGGGTGGTGCGGGTGGTGGGTGTGGGTCGGTGGGGGTGGAGTCGAAGGTGGGAAGGTGTGTGGGGGCAGCTCTCCATCACAGTGCAGATAGTGACAGGAGTCTAGCCAGTGTGTTGTGTGTGTGTGATCATAGGGGGTGGGGGCTGGTGGGGATTTGCCTAACCGCCTGACCCTAGCTCAAAACATGAGGGGGGGGCGAGCAGTGGTGTATTATGGTGTGGTGTGAATTTTGTGGAGTGGAGGTTGTCAGCGAGAGGTATAGGGGGGGGGGGCAGGTTCTCCCATCACAGTGCAGCAGGGATAGCGACGGGGAGTTAATCCAGTGTGTGGTGTGGGTTGTGATGGTGCCTGGTGTGTTGTGGTGTTGTGGGTGGTGAAGGATGAGAGGTTGTGTGTGGGGAAGAGGGTGGGGACAGGTTCTCCATCACAGTGCATGATAGCGACGGAGAGTCTTAACTAGTATGTGTGTGGGTTTGCGAGGATGTGTTGGTGGAGAGGGGTGTTGGGGGGGAGAAGAGGGTGGAGCAGGTTCTCCATCACTGTGGCAGGATAGCGACGGGAGTCTAGCCAGTATGTGTGTGTGGGTTGCGAGGGGGGCGTGGGTGGTGTGTGGTCGTGTGGTTTGTGGTGTGTGTTGTGGGCGTGGTGGTTTGGAAAAGGAGAAGAGGGCTGGTGGGGAGGTTTCTTCAATCACAGTGCAGAGATAGCGACCGGCAAGGAGATTAGCCAGTGTATGGGTGGTTTGCCGGCGTGAGGTGGTGGTGGTGTGTGGAAGCGGGTGGGGGTGGGAAGGTGTGGGGGGTCAGTCTCCATCACAGTGCAGGGATAGCGGCGGGGGGTGTCTAGCCAGTGTGTGGGGGTTTGCGTGCGTGGTGGTGGGTGTGGCGGTGTGTGTTGCTCCACCACCTTCCCACGCACATGATTCCCATGCAATTTTCCAGACCAACACACACACCCCACATGCCTTACACAAACACAAACACACAGTCCACCTGCGCCACCACTTCCCACGCTCATGATTCCCATTCAATTTCCAGGACCAAAACACACCACCCACATGTCCGTACACAAACACCAACACCACAGTCCACATGCGCTACCACTTTCCCATGCACATAATTCGCCATGAAAGCTCCACACCCAAAAACACACCACCCACATGCCCTACACACAAAACACAAACACACAGTTCACATGCGCCACCCACTGCCACGCACATGATTCCCATGCAAGCTGGGGCATATCAAACCCACCAACCCACCATGCCCTACAACACACTAAACCCAGTCCACATGCGCCACCACTTCCCACGCACATGGATTCCCGTTGAAAGCTCCACCACCAAGCACACCAACCCACATTGCCACACACACACACGTCAACATGCGCCACCACTGCCCTTCACATGATAACTTGCAAGCTCCAGCGACCAAACACACCAACCCACATTGGCCCACACACAACACAGTCAACATGCGCCACCACTGCCCATTCACATGATTAAACTTGCAAGCTCCAGACCAAACACCCACCAACCCAACAGCCACAACACACACAGTCAACATTGCGCCACCACTGCCCATTCACATGATAAACTTGCAAGCTCCAGACCAAACACACCAACCCACATGCCTTACACGAACACACACAGAACACATGTGCCACCACTACCCATGCAAATGATCCCGTGCAAGCCTCCAGCCCCCCCCCCACACACACCACTCCCACCCCCCCTCTCCCCCCCCCTATGCACTAGGCATAATTTCCCCAAACCCTTTACTACATGGAAGCATTACAATCTCACGCACATCCCCAAATTTCACCACACCTTCCCCCTATAAAAAACATCTTCCCAAAACAAATACGTCGTACTGCCTACTCCCACCCCCCCTCCCCCCCCCCCAACACACCACACATAGCCCAACCACACACCCCACCCCACAACCCACGTGCACTAAAAATCTCAACAACAATACATGTAGGAAAGACCCACAGCTTACTATTGTGACAGTGTGCAGCAGAGCCTACTGTTTGGGTACAATGTCCCTAAAATTAGTCTCTGGACAACAACCAGTTGCTTTTTTGGATTTGCCTTAACGGGTTTAGCACTTCAGATAAGATGCTTTTTCAGCCAGGCTACATCTCGCTTCACCAGATGTCATGAAATCCGTAAGACACTTAGGGCGGGCTGCGGCCTCGAGGCTGTTGAGGGACTCTGTCGCCTTCCCAAAGGCAATGCAAACCCCGCCCCACTTCATGCAATTTACATGGAATTTCCCCCCTCAAAACCCCCCCCCTCAAAAAAAAGGTATTCCCCTCCTTCCTTTCCCTGGGG
>JAJSRW010001542.1:0-24232 GCA_022414725.1 Microglena sp. YARC | reverse complement strand
AGAGAGAATAAGTAATTAACAATTAACTAGAGTGCCCTGTAGGCTACCGTACATATAATAAATATAGCCATATTACCCTAGGTGCCCTGTAGGTACCCGTCACGATAATAAATATACATATTAAACCTAGGTGCCCTGTAGGTACCGTAATATAATAAATATACAATATTGACACCTAGGTGCCCTGTAGGTACCGTATATTATGAATAAAATATAATATTAACCTAGGTGTCCTGTAGGTACCCGTATATATAATAATATACATATTAACCTAGGTGCCCTGTAGGTACCGTTATTATAAAAATATACATATTAAGCTAGTCCCTGAGGTACCGGTATATATAAATTACATATTAACCTAGGTGCCCCTGTAGTACCAGTGTATATATAATAAATATAACTTATTAGCTAGGCTGCCCTGTAGGTAACCGTATATATAATAATATCCAATTAAATCTAGGTGCCGTAGTACCGACAATATAATAAATATACATATTACCTAGGTGCCTGTAGTACCGTATTATATAATAAATAATCATATTACCTAGGTGCCCTGTAGGTACCGTTACATATAATAATATACATATTTAAGCCTAGGTGCTCTCTGTAAGGTACCTGTACATATAATAAATATAACAATATTAACACTAGGTGCCTGTAGGTAAGTATATTATAATATACATATTTAACCTATTTGCCCTGTATCCGTACGTACATATAATAAATATAACATATTAACTCTAGTGCCCTGTAAGGTAACCGTATATAAAATACATATCATATTAACCCTAGGGTGCACTGTAGTACCCCGTATATATAAATAATATACATATTAACACTAGGTGCCTGTAAGGTACCGTATATATAATAAATATACATATTAACCTAGGTGCCCTGTGGTACCGGTATATATAATGGAATATATACATTATTAACCTAGGTGCCTGTTTAATACCGTATCATATAAATTAATATACTCTATAAGCTAAGGTGGCCCTGTTAGGTAGTCCGTATATATAGAGGGGATAAATATACATATAATCTTAGGTGCCTGTAGGTACCGTACATATAATAAATATACATAATTAACCTAGGTGCCCTGTAGGTACCAGGTATATATATAAATATTACCATTTAGACCTAGGTGCCCTGTAGGTACCTGTACATATAATAATATACATATTAACTAGGTTGCCCTGTAGGTACGGGTATATATAATAAATATTACATATTACACCTAGGTGCCCTGTAGGTACGTACATATAATAAATATACATATTACCTAGGTGCCCTTGTAGGTACCGTATATCAGTACTTATATATACTATTAACCTTAGGTGCCCTGTAGGTACTGTACGGATATTAAATTCATATTAACCTAGGTGCCCTGTAGGTACCGTATATATAATAAATATACATATTAACCTAGGTGCCCTGTAGGTACCGTATATATAATAAATATACATATTAACCTAGGTGCCCTGTAGGTACCGTATATATAATAAATATAACATATTAACCTAGGTGCCCTGTAGGTACCGTATATATAATAAATATACATATTAACCTAGGTGCCCTGTAGGTACCGTATATATAAATCATATACATACTTAACCTAGTGCCCGTGTAGGTACCGTATAATAAATAAATATACTATTAACCTAAGGTGCCCTGTAGTACCTATATAAATAAATATAATCATATTAACCTAGGTGCCCTGTAGGTACCGTATATCTAATAAAATATAACATATTAACCTAAGGTGCCCTGTAGGTACGCATATATATAATAAATATATCATATTAACCTAGGTGCCACTGTAGGTACCTGTATATATAATAATATACATATTACCTAGGTGCCCTGTAGGTACCGTATATATAATAATATGCATATTAACCTAGGTTGCTCTGTAGACGTATTATATAATAATATACATAATTACACCTAGGTGCCCTGTAGGGTACGTATATCATAAAAATATACATATTACCTAGTTGCCCTGTAGGACCGTATCATTATAATAAATATACATATTAACCTAGTGCCCTGTAGGTACCGTATATATAATAATATACATATTACCATAGGTTGCCCTGTAAGGTACCCGTATATATATAAATATCCAATATTAACCTAGGTGCCCTGTAGTACCGTATATATAATAAATATACATATTAACGCTAGGTGCCCTGTAGGTACCGTATATATAATAATATACATATTAAGCTAGGGGCGCCTGTAGGTACCGGTATATATAATAAATATACATATTAACCTAGGTGCCCTGTAGGTACCGTAATATTAAAATATACATATTAACTAGGTCCCCTGTAGGGTACCGGTATATATAGCTACAGAGGATAAATGTAAACATATAACCTAGTGCTCCTGTAGGTACCCGTATATATAATAGAATATACATATTAAGCTAGGTGGCCCTGTAGGTACCGGTAAATATAATAATATACATATTAACGCTAGGTGGCCCTGTAGTACCGGGCGGTATATATAAATAAATATATCATATTACCTAGTGCCCTGTAGGTACAGTATATATATGAAATATACAGTATTAAACCTAGGTGCCCTGTAGGAACCGTAATATATAATAATAAACATACATATTGAACACTCCTAGTGCCCTGTGGACAGGTAGTATATATCATAAATATACATATTAACCTAGGTGCCCGTAGTACCGTACCTAATATAATAAATATAACATATAAGCTGGTGCCGCTGTAGGTACGTACATAAATAAATATACATATTTAACCTGGTGCCGTAGTACCGTATATATAATAATATACATATCACCTAGTGCCCTGTAGGTATCCAGTATATATAATAAATATACATATTAACCTAGGTAGTAACCAGTATAATAAATAAATATAGAGAGAGTGCCCCGTATATATAATAAATATACATATTAACCTAGGTGCCCGTAGGTACCGTATATATAATAAATATACATATAACCTAGGTGCCCTGTAGGTACCGGGTATAATAATAATAAATATACAATATTATACCGTAGGTGCCCTGTAAGGTACCGTAATATATAATAAATGTATTACATAAATAACATATTAACCTTAGGTGCCCTGTAGTAACCCGTATATATAATAATAAAGTAACTAGAGTGCCCTGTAGGTACCGGTTATATACATATATACCATATTAATCTAGTGCCTGTAGTACCGTATAATAATAATCAATATACATATTAACACTAGTGCCCTGTAGGTACCGTTATATATAATAAATATTACATATTAACCTAGGTTGCCCTGTAGGTACCGTAAGTATATAATAAGTATACATATTAACCTAGGTGCCCTTAGGTACCGTAAAATCATATAATAAGATATACATATTAACCCGGTGGCCTGTAGGTACCGTAATATATATAAATATACATATTAACCCTAGTGCTGTAGGTAACCGAGTATATAAGATAAATATTAACATTTTTAAAAACCTAGGTGCCTGTAGGGTACCGGTATATTATATAAATATACATATTAACCTAGGTGCATGTAGGACCGTTATAAATGATAAATATACCAATATAACTAGGTGCCCTGTAGGTACCGTATATATAATAATAACATATTAACCCTAGGTCCGCGTAGGTACCGTTTTTTTATATATATAAATATACAATATAACCTAGGTGCCCTGTATGGTGCCACCTGTAGGTACGTATATATAATAAATATCATATTAAACCTAGGGTGCCCTGTAAAGGTACGTATATATATAATACATATAACCTAGGTTGCCCTGTCCCTGAGGTACCCGTTATCATAATAATATACATATTAAACCTAGGTGCCCTGTGGTACCGTATATATAATAAATATACATATTAACGCTAGGTCCTGCTAGGTACCCGTATATATTATAAATATAGCATATTAACCTCTAGTGCCCTGTAGGTACCAGTATATATAATGAAATATACATATTAAGCCTAGGTGCCCCTGAGGTACAGTATATATATTAAATATAACCATATGTAAACCTAGGTGGCCGCTGTAGGACCGTATATATATAATAAATATACATATTAACCTAGGTGCCACTGTAGGTTACATGCGAGTCGTATATATATGAAATATAACCCATATTAATCTAGGTGCCCTGGTAGGTACCGCTGTATATATAATAAATATAATACCTAATAAAATTATACATATTAACCTAGGTCCCTGTAGTAACCGTATATATATTAAATATACATACATATTAACCTAGGGCCCTGTAGGTACCGTATTATAATAAATTATAGGTACCATATTACATATTACTAGGTGCCTGTAGGTACCGTATATATATATAAATATACATATTAACCTAGGTGCCCCTGTAGGGTACCTAGGTACCGTATATATAATAAATAATACATTTTAACCTAGGATATATACATAATATACATATTACCTACTGTAGGTACCGTAGGTGCCCTATACCGATATATAATAAATATACCATATTATAGGTGCCCTGTAGGTACCGTATTATATAATAAATATACTACTTAAGCGCTAGTGCCCTCTGTAGGTTACATATTACTAAGGTAGGGAACCGTATATATAATAAATAATATCATAATTAACCCCCTGTAAGGTACCCGTATATATAATAAATAATAAACATATACTGAGGTGCCCTGTAGGCTACCGTATATTATATAACTATTAACCTAGGTGGCCCTGTAGGTCCGTATATAGATTTAAATATACAATATTACCTAGTGCCCTGTATACGTATTATAATAAATATACAATAAACGCCTATGGTGCCCCTGTAGGTACTCGTATATATAATAAATATACCATATTCACCTAGTACCGGTATATATAATAAATATACAATTAACTGCTGTAAGGTACCGTATAATATAATAAATGATATCATATTAACCCTAGGTGCCCTGTAGGTACCGCGTATATTAATAAATATAACAGGTACCAGCGTATACCGTTATGGATAGTATTATAAATATACCATAGGTGTATATATAATAATATACATATTAACCTAACTGGTAGGTAGGTATTAACGCGCCTGTTAGGTTGTAAGCCCTGTAGGTACGTATATATAATAATATACATATTAACCTAGGTGCCCTGTAGGTACACACGTGTATATATAATAAATTTATACACCACACCGGTATATATAATAAATATACATATTAGGTGCACTAGGTAATATATAATAAATTACATATTAACCTAGGTGCCCGTAGGTACCGTATATATGAAATATACAATATTAACCCTAGTGTATATATAAATAAATACTACATATTAACCGCACTAGGTAGATAGGTGCCCTGTAGGGGTATATATTAAATAAATATACATATTAAACCTAGGTGCCTCAGAAGGTACCGTATATATAATAATATATCAATATTATATAAATAAAATATACATATTAACCAGGTGCCCTGTAGGGTACGGTATAATATAGTATATATAAATATACATATTAACCTAGGTGCCCTGAGGTTGCCCCTGTGGTACGTATATATATTAAATATATAATATTTAACCTGGGGGTATATATTAATAAATATACATATTAACCTAGGTGCCCTGTAGGCTACCTCGTATTATATAATAAATATACATATTAACTAGGTCCTGTTAGGTACCTGGGTGGAGAGGAGTATATCTAATGAAAGTAACCCCATAGTTAACCTAGGTGCCCTGTAGGTACCGTATATATAATAATATGACATATTAACCTAGGTGCCCCTGTAGGTACCAGTCGGTATATATAATAATAACATATTAACCTAGGTGCCCGTAGGTACCAGTATATATAATAAATATATCATATTAATCCTAGGTGCCCTGTAGGTACCGGTATATAATAAATATTACATATTAACTAGGTGCCCTGGTAGGTACGTATATAATAATAAATTACATATTAAACCTAGGTGCCTGTAGGTACCCTGTATATAAATAACATATACATATTAACCCTAAGGTTCCTGTAAAAGTATACCGTATAAATAAAATAAATAACATTTAACCTAGTGCCCTGTGTACCGGTATATATATAAATATCACATATTAACCTACAGTACCGGTATATACATAATAATATACAACCCTAGGTGCCTGTAGGTACCGTACATATAATAATATAGCTATAATAATCTATACATGATCAACGGCTAGGTGCCACTGTAGGTAATAAATATAAATATTAACATATTAACTAGTTACCGTATATATAATAAATATAAATAAGTACGTATAATATTAAATAAATACATAAAATATGCCCTAGAGGGAAAAAAATAATACCTATTACCTCAGGTGCCTGTTAGGTACCCCGTATAATCAATATACAATTGTATATATAATAAATAATACATATTAAACCTAGGGTCACCGCCCTGTAGGTACGTAATATATAATAAATATGACCTATTAACGCTAGGTGCCCTGTAGGTACCCGTATATAATAATTAATATTACATTAATCAAGCCTAGGTGCCTGTAGGTACCCGGGTATATAGTATAAATATAAAATATTAACCTTAGGTGCCTACTGTCGGTAACCGGTATATATAAATATAATATACATATTACCTAGGTGCCTAGGGTACCGGTATATATAATAAATATACATATTAACTAGGTGCCTGTAAGGTACTATTATAAAATATAGCATATAACCGCCTCAAGTGCCCTGTAGGTACCCAGTATATATAATTAATAACATATTTAACCAGGTGCCCTGAGGTACCGCGTATATATAGATAATATACATATTAACCTAGGTCCCTGTAGGGTTACCGAATTATAATAAATTATACATATTAATCCTAGGTGCCTGTATGTACCCGTATATATAATAAATATACATATTAACACCTAGGTGCCCTGTACCGTACCGGTATATATATTAATATACATTATTAACACTAGGTGCCCTGTAGGAACCGTATATATAACTAAAATATACATATAACCTAGGTGCCCTGTAGGTACCAGTATATATAATAAATATACATTATGTATTTTCCTAGGTGGCCCTGTAGGTACCGGTAACATATAAAATATACATATTAACCACCTAGGTGCCCCTGTATGGTACCCGTTAATATAATAAATATACATATCAACCTTAGGTGGCCTGTAGGTACCTGTAATATAATACATAATATATAAATAACCTAGGGCCCGTAGGTACCGGTATATATATAAATATAAATATTAACCTAGGTGCCACTGTAGGTAGCGTATTATATATAATATACATATTAACCTAGGCGCCCTGAGGTACCGTCATATATAATAAATATGTAATATTAACCTAGGTGCCTGTAGGTACCCGTATATATAATAAATATACCAATTAACCCTAGTGCCTGTAGGTCGTATATATAATAAATCATACATATTAACCTAGGGTGCCCCTTAGGTACCGTATATATACATAAATATACATATTAACCTAGGTCCCTGTAGGTACCGTAATATAATATAATAAAATATACATATTAACCTAGGTGCCCCTGTAGGTACCGTATATATACAATAAACTTATACATATTAACCTAGGTGCCCTGTAGGTACCGTATATATATAAATATACATATTACCTAGGTGCCCTGTAGTAGGCTAACCGTATACATATAATAAATATTTTACATATTAAACCTAGGTGCCTTGTGGGTACCGTATATATATATAAATTAATACATATTAAAACCTAGGGTGCCCTGTAGAACCGTATAATAATAATAATACATATTAACTTAGGTGCCTCTAGGTACCGTATAATAAATATACATATTAACCTAGGTGCACCCCTGTAGGTACCGTATATATCAAAAATATACATATTAAACCTAGGTGCCCTGTAGGTACCCGTATAATATAAATAAATATACATAGTTCAACCTAGGTGGCCCTGTAAGGTACCGTATATATAATAAATATAAATATTAACCTAGGTGCCCTGTAGGTACCGTATATATAAAAATAAATATACATATTAACCTAGGTGCCCCTGTAGGTACCTGTATATATAAATAAATATACATATTAACCTAGGTGCCCTGTAGGTACCGTATATCATATATGTAATACCCCTAGGTTGCCTTAGGTACCCCGTATATCTAATAAATATTAACCTAGGTGCCCTGTAGGTACCGTATATATAGTATAAATATAACATATTAACCCTAGGTGCCCTGTATGGGTACCGTATACGTTATATATAATAAATATACATATTAAGCTAGGTGCCCTGTAGGTACCTGATATATAATAAATATACATATTAAACCTAGGTGCCCTGTTAGGTACCGTATATATAATAAATATACATATTAAACCTAGGTGCCCTGTAGGTACGTATATATAATAAAATTACATATTTCAATAGTGTTGCCCTGAGGTTGACACGTATAATATAATAAATAAAATATATAAAAATTAACCTAGGTGCCCTGTAGGTACCGTATATACTAATAATAAATATACACTATTAACCTAGGTGCCTGTAGGTTTACCGTAAATATATAATAATATACATATTAACCTAGGTGCCCTGTAGGTCCGTATATATATAAATATACATATTAAACCTAGGTGCCCTGTAGGTACCGTATATATAATAAATATACATATTAACCTAGGTGTCCCCTGTAGGTACCTAGTATATATAATTAAATATACATATTAACCTAGGTGCCCTGTAGGTACGTATATATTATAATAAATATACAGTATTAACCTAGGTGCCCTGTAGGTACCTCGTATATATAATAAATATACATATTAACCTAGGTGCCTGTAAATACCGTAATATATAATAAATATGATACATATTAACCTAGGGCCCTGTAGGTACCGTATATATAATAAATGTACATATTAACCTAGGTGCCCTGTAGGACCGTATATATAATATAAATATACCATATTAACTCTAGAGGTGGCCCTGTAGGTACCGTATATAAATAAATATACATAATTAAACCTAGGTGCCCTGTAGGTATCCGTATATATAATAAATATACATATTAACCTAGGTGCCTGTAGTCCGATATATAAAAATATAAATATTAACCTACGGTGCCCTTGAGTACGATATATAATAAATATACATATTAAACCTAGGTGCCCTGTAGTACCGTATATATAATAAATATACATGTTAACCTAGTGCCCTGTAGTACGTATATATAATAAATATACATATTAACCTAGGTGCCCTGTAGGTACCGTATATATAATAATAAATATTAAACAGGTACCGTAGGGTACCTGTATAATAAATATACATATTACCTAGTGCCCTGTAGCGGTACCGTATATATAATAAAATACTACATAATAAGCTAGGTGCCCTGTAGGTACCGTATATATAATCAATATAACATATTACACCTAGGTGCCCTGTAGGTACCCGTAATATATAATAAATATATATTAACCTAGGCTGCCTGTAGGTACCGTAATATAGATAAATATACATATTAACCGTAGGTGCCCCTGTGGGTACTGTATATATAAATAATATAAATATTAACCTAGGGTGCCCTGTAGGTACCGTAATATATAATAATATCTATTAACCTAGGTGCCCTGTAGGGTACCGTATATATATAAATATACATATTAACCTAGGTGCCCTGTGTAGGAAACCGTATATATAATAAGATATACATATTAACGCTAGGTGCCCTGTAACCGTCATATTAAATAATATACATAATTAACCTAGGTGCCCTGTAGGTACCGTACATATAAATAATAAACATATTAACCTAGTGCCCTGTAGGTACCGTATATATATATAAATATACATATTAACGCTAGCCCTGTAGGTAGTATATATAATAAATGATACAATATTAACCTAAGGTGCCCTGTAGGTGTTAGGTACCGTATATATAATAAATATAACATATTAACCTAGGTGCCCTGTATGTACGTATGATATAATAAATATTAAACATATTAACCTAGGTGCCCTGTAGGTACCGTAATATATAATAAATATATATTAATTAAAATATACATATTTTAAGGTGCCCCTAGTGAAAAATATACATATTAAACCTAGGTTGCCCTGTAGTCCGTATATATAAAAATGTACCGTAATATATAATAAATATATCATATTACCTACCTAGGTCCAGTATATATAATAACATATAATATTAACCTAGGTGCCCTGTAGGTACCGTAGTATATAATAAATATACATATTAACCTAGGTGCCCCTGTAGTACCTGTAGATTATAATCAAATTACTGAATAAATATAATGAATATAACCTAGAGGGTGCCCTAAAATAGGTAGCCGTTAGGTACTGTAGGTACGTATATATATAAATATAAATATAGAACCTAAGGTACCGCTATACTATAATAAATATACATATTACCTAGTGCCCTGTAACCTGTAATAAATATAAACATTACCTAGGTCCCGGTAGGTACCATAAATAATAACTATTAACCTAGGTGCCCTGTAGGTACCGTATATATTAATAAAATATACATATTATGCCCTGTAGGTTAGTGCCCTGTATATATAATTAAATATACATATTTAACCTAGGTGCCCTGGTAGGTACCGTATATATAATAAATATAACATATTACTAGGTGCCCTGTAGGTACGCCGTATATATAATAAATATACATATTAACCTAGTAGGGTACCTGCCCTGTAGGTAGGTTGCCCTTGTGGGTATATATATAATAAATATAATATTAAGGTACTGCGTATATATAAAATAAATTATACATAATTAACCCCGGTGCGCGTACGCTTTGGTCTATATTAATAAAATATACATATTAACCATAGCCATATATTAATTAAATAACATTAACCTAGGTTGCCCTGTACATATTAATAAATATACATATTTAGTAGGTGGCCCTGTAGGTAGGTAATATATATAAATAAATATACATATTACCTGTATATTATATATAGTACATATTAACCTAGGTGTACTGTAGTAACCGATATTACTATAAATATACATATTACCTAGGTGCCCCTTAATATAATAAATATACATATTAACCTAGGTGCCCTGTAGGGGTACATAAATATACATATTGAAACCTGTAGGTACCGTATATATTACAATTCACTATAGCATATTACCTAGGTGCCCTGTAGGTACCGTATTATAATTAAATATACATTTAACCTAGGTGCCCTGTATAGGTAGGTGCCCCTGTAGGGACATATAGCATATTAACCTAGGTTTGCCCTAGTAAGACCTAGGTGCCCTGTAGGTACCGTACCTGTATACATATAACCTGTGGGCATATTAACCCCTAGGTAGATATATTAACCTAGGTGCCATATCAACCTAGGTGCCCTGTAGGTATACCCGTAACCTATAGGTACGAGTAACATATTAACCTAGTAGGTGCTAGTAGGTTACCATATTTAACCTACCTGTAACGTAACTGTATATATAATAAATATACATCATACTATAACCTAGTAGGTTCCTATATATCTGTGGACATATTAACCTAGGTGTACCGTATATAAATAACATATTAACCTAGGTGCCCTGTAGGTACGCTCATATAATATAATATACATATTAACCTAGGTGCCCTGTAGGTACCTAACCTAGGTCCCGTGGGACGGCGTACTATTACCGTATATATAATATATACATATTAACCTAGGTGCCCTGTAAGGTACTAAGTATATATAATAAATATAAATATTAACCTAGGTGGCCCTGTAGGTACCGTAATATTAAATTAAATATATATTAACCAAGGTGCGCTGTAAGGTACAATATACAATTAACCTACCTAGGTACGCCCTGTATAATATATATTAACCTGGTAGGCTAGGCCCGTATATATAATAAATAACATATTAACTCTAGGTGCCCTGTAGGTACCGTATATATAATAAATATACATATTAACCTAGGTCGCCCTGTAGGTACCGTATATATAATAAATATACATATTAGCCTAGGTGCCCTGTGTAGCCGTATATATAATAAATATACATATTAACCTAGGTGCCCATGTAGCTAGGTGCCCTCTACGCGTATATATATAATATATGAGCATATTAAAGGTGCCTGTAGGTACCGAATATATAACTAATATACATATCGTAACCTAGGTGGCCCTGTAGGTACCCAGTATATATATAATAAATACATATTAACCTAGGTGCCCTGTAGGTACCGTAATATATAATAAATATACATATTAACCTAGGTGCCTCTGTAGGTACCGTATATAATATAAATATACATATTCAACTAGGTGCCCTGTAGGTACCGTATATATAATAAATATAACATATTAACCTAGTGCCCTGTAGGCTTACCGTATTATATAATAAATATACATATTAACCTAGGTCCTGTAGGTACCGTATATATAATAAAAAATATACAATATTTAACCCTTAGGTGCCCCTGTACCGTACCGTACCGTATATATAAGGAAATATACATCATTAACCTAGGTGTCTGTAAAGGTACCTGTAGGTAATACTAGGTGCCCCGTAGTACCGTATAATAATAAAATACATATTAACCTAGGGTGCCCTGTAGGTACAAGTATATATATAAAATTATATTAACCTAGTGCCCTTGTAGTACGTTTATATATATAATATAATATCTAACCTAGGTGCCCTGTAGGTACCGTATATATAATAAATACTACATATTAACCTAGGTGCCCGTGTAAGGTACCGTATATATAATAAATATACATATTAACCTAGTGCCTTGTAGGTACTGTAGGTACGATATATATAATACGTATATAAATTAAATATACATATTAACCCTAAGTTGCCCTGTAGGTACCGTTATATATATAATAAATATACATATTAACCTAGGTGCCCTGTAGGTACCGTATAGTTATAGAAACTATACATTATTAACCTAGGTGCCTGTTAGGTTACCGTATATGATAATATACATAACCTAGGTGCCCTGTAGGAGGTACCGTATATATAATAAAATATAACCATATTAACCTAGTGCCCTGTAGCGATCCTGTAGCCCTGTACCGTACCCCCCCCCTATATATAATAAATATTACAGTATTAACCTAGGTGCCCGCTGTAGTTACCTGTATATTAATAAATTAAAATTAACCTAGGTGCCCTGTGTAAGGTACCGTGCCTGTAGGTAACGTGTATTAATAATATACATATTAACTTAGGTTGCCCTGTAGGTACCCGTATAATAATAAATACATATTAAACCTACCTTGCTGTACCGGTGCCCTGAGTTACGTATATTAATAAAATATAAATATTAACCTAGGTGGCCCTGTAGGTACCGAATATATCAATAAACTTATACATATTAACCTAGGTTGCCCTGTAGGTACCGTATATATAATAAATATACATATTAACCTAGGTGCCCTGTACCGTACGATATTATATATAAATATAATATTAAACCCTAGGGCGCCCCCGTATACCGTATATAATTAAATATACATATATTAACCTAGGTGCCCTGGTAGGAAGGTACCGCTATATATAATAAATATACGCATTATTAACCTAGGTTGCACCTGTAGTTACCGTATATATAATAATATACATATTAACCTAGGTGCCTTAGGTGCCCTGTAAGTACCGGTATATTAAATAAATATAATATACGCTAACCTAGGTGCCCTGTAAGTACCGTACTATATACATTAAATGGTAACCGTACATTATTATTACCTAGGTGCCCTGTAGGTACCCAATAATAATAATATAACATATCCACCTAGGTGGCCCTGTAAGTACCGTACCGCTAACATATAATAAAGTATAATATTAAATAACTTGGTGCCCCTGTAGGTACCCGGTAATATTAGATAAATTCAATATAAACCTAGCGTGCCCTGTAGTACTATATATAAAATATACAAATATTAACCTAGTGCCCTGTAGGTACCGTATATATAAATAAATAATAAATATTAACCTAGGTGCCCTGTAGTATAAGATAATAAATATAAATATTAACCTAGGTGCCTTGGAGGTACCTATATATAATAAAATACTACATATTAACCTAGGTGCTGTAGGTACCTGTACCGAATATAATAGGATAAATATTAATATTAACCTAGGTGCCCTGTAGGTACCGATGTATATATAATAAATATACCATATTACCTAGGGGTGCCCTGTAGTACCGTATATATAGAATAGAATATACATATTAACCTAGTGCCCTGTAGGTACCGTATATATAATAAATATACATATTACCTAGGTGCCCTGTAGGTACCGTATATATAATAAATATACATATTAACCTAGGTGTCCCCTGTACCTAACCGTATATATATCATAATATACATATTAACCTAGGTGCCCCTGTAGTACCGATATATAAATAATATACATAAATATACCCTAGGTGCTCTATAGGTAACCGTATAGGTGCATAATTATACATATTAACCTAGGTGCCCCGACGGTGCGGGGTACCGTAATTATATTAACCCCTGTAAATAATAATAAATATTACATATTGAACCTAGGTGCCCTGTAACCTAGGTAGTAACCGTTATATATAATTATAAACCTAGCGTGCCCGCTGTATACCTGTATATATAATTAAATTACATATTAACCTACCTGTAGTACCCGTATATATATAATACATTATTAACCTAGCCCCCGGGTACCGTATTATAAATAGGTGCCTGTAGGTACGTAATATTAACCTAGGTGCCCTGTAGGTACATATTAACCTAGGTGACCCTAGTAGGTACCGTATTATATATTATAAAATATCACATATTACCCTAAAGGTGCCAGTATATATACCCCGTACATATAAATAAATATACATACATACCTAACCGTATTATAAATAAATATCATACTTAACCTAGGTGCCCTGTAGGTATAGTATAATAAATATACATATCCAAACCTTGTAGTACCGTAATATAATAAATATAAAAATTAAACTAGGGTGCCTGTAGGTACCGTTAGTATATAATAAAATATAACATATTAACCTAGGGTGCCCTGTAGGTACCGTATATATAACTAAAAATATAGCATAAATAGGTCCCTGTAGGTACCGTGATATAATAAATTACATATTTAACCTAGGTGCCCTGTAGGTACCGTATATAATAAATATACACTATCTAACACTCAGGTGCCCTGTAGAACCGTACCCGTAATCAATATAAAAATATACATATTAACCTAGGTGCCCTGTAGGTACCTGTATATATAATAAATATACATATTAACCTAGAAGGTGCCCTGTACTAACCGTATAATATATAAATATACATATTAACCCCTAGGTGCCCCTGTAAGTTACCCGTATTAATATAATTAAATATACATATTAAACCTAGTGCCCTGTAGGTACCGTATATATAAAAATATACATATAAACCCCTTAAGATTGCCTGTAGGTACCGGTAAGTAACCAAAATATACATATTAACCGTATGGTTGCCCTGTTACACGGTACCCGTTAAGTAAATAATAAAGAATATACCAATAATCAACTAAGGTGCCCTGTTGAACCAAGGCACGAAATAAATATAAATTAAAAATCTTATAATATAATTAATACAGGTGAGCTGTTAAATCCTCATTCATGCTATGGTTCATGGCATTCAATCATCATTCTCTGTATTTTATGCTCCATGCATTTTCATACTCATATCATGCATTTATAGTCATAAATGTAAAATCTTATGGTCATCATCTTCATGGTTCATTGCATATATATTTCACCTAGTCAATGGAGGTATTTCGTATATATAAAAAATATGGCTCATGCATTATTTTTCACATTCATGATTTAGGTTTCATGCCCTGTAGGCCTTGTACCGTATATAATAATTTATCAATATACATATTAACCTATAGCGTGCTCCTGTAGGTTACCGGATTAACTATAAATAGTTCTATACTAGTATTAACCTAGTTATTTTGCCCTGTAGGTACCGTTCATTATTATATAATAAATCTATATATTAATAGGTGCCGCTTAGGTGACCTAGTTCTATATATAACAAATATGATACATATTGAAACCTCAGGTGCCCTGTAGTACCGTATATATAATAAATATACATATTAACACTAGGTGCCTGCTGTACGTACTTTCGTTCTATATAATAAATATTTATCCCAATATCTAACCTAGGTGCCCTGTAGTACCGTATATATAATAAAAATATACATATTAACCTAGGTTGCCCCGAGTACCGTATATATAATAAATATACAAATATTAACCTAGGTAGCCCTGTAGGTACTCTGTACCTATAACCGTATCATAATAAATATACATATTAACCTAGGTTGCCCCTTGTAATGGCGGAAATACCGTTATATTATCAATAGATAAACATAACTTAACCATTAGCGTGCACCTGTAGGTACCGTATATATAATAAATATGACATAATATTAACCTAGTGCCCTGTAGGTACCGTATATATAATTAAATATACATATTAACCTAGGTGCCCTGTAGGTACCGTATAATAATATTACATATAACCTACCATAGATATAAAATAACCTCTAGGTGCCCTGTAGTACCAGTATAATATATTTAAATATACCATATTACCTAGGTGCCCTCTAGTACCGTATATGTATATAATTTGAATAAATATACATATTAAATAGGTGCCCTAAATACATACGCGTTATCATTAGTACTAATAATATACCATATTAGGTGGCTAAACCTAAGGTGTCCCTATAGGTACCGTATATATATAAAATATAATAACCTAGGTGTCCTTGTGTGGGTACCGTACTATAGTAATATCAAAATAACTACTTAACCAGGTGCCCCTGGTTAGGTACTGTCTATATAAATAGAATATTAAATATATAACCTAGGCGCCCGGTAGGACCGTATATATAATAAATATACATATTAACCTAGGTGCCCTGTAGTACCGATATATATAATAAATATACTATTATATAACCTACGGTGCCCTGTAGGTACCGTATATATAATAAATATACATAATAACCTAGGTGCCCTGTAAGGTACCGATATATATATAAAATATACAATATTAACCTAGGTGCCGACTGTAGGTACCGTATTATATTCATAATAAACTATTTACATATTAACTCTAGGTGTCCCTGTAGGTTTACGCCGTTAGCGTACCCGTATATATATAAGTCAAATATTACATATTAACCTAGGTGCCCTGTAGAAACCGTATATATAATAATTACATATCTTAAGGTGCCCTGTAGTACCTAAATATATAAACTTATACATATTAACCATAGTTGCCCTGTAAGGTACCGATATATATAATAAATATACATATTATAGGTGCCCTGCTAATAAATATAATATATTAACCTAGGTGCCCTCTAAGTACACGTATATATAATAAATATAAATAATTAAACCTAGGTGCCCTGAGGGTACCGATAATATATAATAAATATAAATGTTTAAACCTAGGTGCCTGTAGGTACCAGTTATATAATTAAAACTTATACATATTAACCTAGGTGCCCTGTAAGGTACTGGATATACTATAATTACAATTATTCAATTATTTAACCCTAGCGCCGGTAAGTACGTATTAATAGATAAATTCATATTAAATATTATCATATTAATCCTATAGTCACCTGTAGTTACCGCTAATATATAAATAATATACATATTAACCATAGGTGCCCTGTAGGTACCGTATATATCATAAAATACATATTAACCTAGGTTCCTGTAAGGTACCGTATATATAATAAATATACATATTAAACCTAGGTGCCCTGTAGGTACGTATTATATAAAAATATACATATTAACCTAGTGGGCCCTGTGCCCTTAGGTACCGTATATATATTAATATACATATTTAACCTAGGTGCCTGTGGAAAACCGATATATAATAAATATAATATTAACCGTATATTAATAAATAGTACATAATAAACCTAGGTGCCCTGACTATATTTAATCAAATATACGTATATTATAATAAAGTATATATTAACCTAGGTGCCTTAGGTACCGTATTATATAATATATACAATATAAGGTGCCCTGTAGGTAGATATATCATATTAACCTAGGTGCCCGTAGGACCGTATATATAAATAATATACCATATTACTACCCGTAGGTACCGTATATTATTAAAAAATAACAGGTGCCCTGATATATTGAAACCTAGGTGCCCTGTAGGTACGTATATATATATTAAAAATATACATATTAGACCTAGGTGCCGCTGTAGGTACGTATATATATTAAATATAATATTAACCTAGTGCCTGTAGGAGTACCGATATATATACATAAATATACATATTACCTAGGTGCCCTGTAGGTACCGTCATATATATAGAAATATAACATATTAACATAGCCCTGTTAGTACTTTACATATAGAATAAATATTAACATATTACCTAGGCTGCCCTGTATGTTGCCCTGTAGTGTACCGTATATATATAAATAACTAATTAACCTAGGTTGCCCTGTGTACCCCTGTAGGTAGATGTCACTTTAAAGTATACATATTAACCTAGTGCCCTGTAGGTACGCGAGTTATATATAATAAACGTATACAATACTAACCTAGGTTGCCCCTGTACGGTACACGTAATGAAATAATTAATACCTAATAATAATATATAACCTAGGTGCTTGATGGGGACCGTATATATTACATAAAGTATACATATTAACTAACCAGGTGCCCTGTACGGTACCCGTATATATATAAGCTATTACATATGTAAACTAGGTGCCCTGAGTACCCGTATAATATTTAAATATACATATTAACTAGTTGCCCTGTAGTTTACCGTATTATATAAATAAACTGATCACAGATTTAACCTTAGGTCCCATGAGTAGGGTAACCGTATACTAATATAAATAACAATAAAATACATATTACCTAGGTGCTCCGCTAGGTACTCGATATATAATACATATACAATAACCTAGAGTAGCCCTGTAGGTACCCATACAATATAAAATATACATATTTAAAACCTAGCTCGCCCTGTCAGTACCGTTATATATAATAATAGTATAACAAATATATTACCTAGGTAGCCCCTTACGGATACTCAGTATATATAATAAAATTATACTACATAATTAAACCTAGGTGCCCCTGTAGGTTACTCTGACTAATTATATAAGTAAATATTAAAAATAAATCCATAAAGAGTGCACGCTGTGGTACCGTATATTAATAAATTATATCTCAATATTACATCCTTAGGTGCCCAGTACATCACTGTAGTACTAATAAATATTTAAATATTAACCTAGGTGCCCTGTAGGTACCCGTTATAAATATTAAATAAATATACATATTAACCTAGGTTTGCCCTGTAGGCACGCGGCATATATATAAATAAAAGGGTGTATTAATATAACCTGAGGTGCGCTAGTGTACCGGCAGCGCGATACATATTAATAAATATAACCTATCTTAACCCTAGTTGCCCTGTAGGTACGGCGCATTATATTAATAAAATATTACATTATAAACCCAAAGGTAGGTGCCCCTGTAGGTAACACGAATAAAATATTAATAAAATATCAATTAGTTAATAAAACCTAAGGAGCGCCCTCACTAGTACCGTATATACTAAAACACAACACATAACTATATTCTATAGAGGTAGCCACTGAGTAGGAGTACCCCCCATCGTATATCAATTAAATAAATATTAACAATATTAACCTAGGTGCCCCTCTAGGTACCGTACTCACACCTTACTCACATTCCTCCTACTAACTAAGGCGCCTCCTGTAGGTTACCGTATATATAATATATACATATTTAACCTAGGTGCCCTGT
The DNA here is from genome assembly GCA_022414725.1 of Microglena sp. YARC. NCBI lineage: Eukaryota > Viridiplantae > Chlorophyta > Chlorophyceae > Chlamydomonadales > Chlamydomonadaceae > Microglena > Microglena sp. YARC. The sequence goes on along the minus strand of JAJSRW010001542.1, from coordinate 4,344 downwards.
GAGGACCGATGGCACCGTTATATATAATAAATATTACATAATTTAACACTAGGTGCCCTGTAGGTACCGTATATATAATAAATTATACATACTTAACCCTAGGTGGCCTCTGTACGGTGACCGTATATAATAACAATTACAATATACATATTACACCTAGGTGCCCTGCTACGGTACCGTTATATTATAATAAATATAGCATATTAACCTAGGGTGCCCTGTAGGTTACACACTTATAGTGATAATAGAATATAATATTAACTAGGTGCCTGTAAGGTACCGCACATATAATAACCAAACTCATAACAATTAACCTAGGTGCCCTGTAGGTAACACGTATATATAAATAAAATTATACATATTAACCTAGGTGCCCTGTAGGTACCGTATATATAATTAAATTATACATATTAACCTAGGTGCCTGTAGTACCTATCATATAATAAACTATACATATTAACCATAGGTGCCCTGCTCAGGATACCGGTATAATATAATAAAATATACATTACTTAAACCTAGTGCCCTGTAGGTACCCGATATATATGAATAAAATATACATTATTAAACACTAGTGCCCTGTAGGTAACCGTATATATAATAAATTATACATAATTACCTAGTGCCCTGTAGTACCGCCTATATTACTAAAAAGTATAAACTCTATTAACCTAGGTGCCCTCTATGAGTACCAATATATTAATAAATATAAATTATTAACCGAGTGCCCCTGCTAGTACACGCTACATATAAGTAATCAATATTACATATATAACCTAGGTGCCCTGTAGGTACCGAAAATATTAAATTGTAAAATTTAAACTTAGGCACCCTATACCAATACCTAAAATAGGTCACAGATAGGTACCTTCAAAATAGATGTAAAACAACTTAGATGCCGTAAATAATACTATGAATAGATCAGAGCTTATGTACCGTATATGATAAATAATACCAATATCAACTTTAGGTACCTTCATAAAATTATATAGTTTTTAAAATGTCAACCTACGGTACCGTATTATAATAAATATTCAAATTATCAACTTAGTTAACGTGAGTATCAAATAAATAAATACTTACTTAAGCTTATTCCACTGGACACCACGCCCCACCCAATACCTAAGTCACTTAGGTAAGGAATAAATAATATACGATATTAACTTAGGACCGACTCCACGTATAATAAATAAAATACTCGACTTAGGCACCCGATTATATAATAAAATTTAATATCCTTCCACCTTGAAGGGCTCACATCAAAGACGGGATCATCAGGTAATATAAAATATAAATATCCTTCCACCTGCAAGCACCTCATCAGGATCAGGAGGAGATCAGGGTCATCAGTGCAGACACTGCCCACCCAAATTGAGGGACACCAGGAGTGGTGAACACAAATACTTCTAAACACCAAACTTAAAGTTTGATGTAAATTATATAATCATAAAATATTGTAATATTAATAGTGAGAGAGAGTATGTAAAGATTATTATAAATATTGATCTCTATAATCTAAAATAGAATATCATCCACCTGCAGACTCTCATCATGTTGATAGTAGATTTACTATCTGATATTAATATATTTATTTACATGTATAATGTAAAATCTATCTAAATATCCATCCCTGGCCAGAGCTACTCAAACAGGAGTAAGAGCATCTAGTAGAGACAAGCCCACCCAATGAGGGACAACAGCTGAGTTGTGCTGAGACATATCAATTATGAATTCTAAGCACAAACTTTGATATAAATGTAAATCTATATAAAATATCCTTCCACCTGCAGAGCCTCTATCAGAGAGTAAAAAGGCATCAGTGTAGAGACTGACCACCCAATTGAGGACAACCAGTTGAGTGTTGAGACAACATCATATAATTCTACGATATCAACTTCGATATAATGTTTAAATGTCCTAATATAAATATCCTTTCTCACCTACTCGCCTACTGGGACGACAGGCAGAGGTCTCACCGAGCATGGCCGAGAAGCTCTACCACTAAAAGCGGCAGAGGGGAGACGAAGAATCCAAGCGTGAGGTGGAGAATGCATGGACAGCAGCCAAGGAAGGGCCGCATTGGAGGATATCGACGCTATATCAAGATGAGAATTTCTACAGGACGTAAAGAGATCAAGAAAGCATCACATGAGCAAGCCAGAGGATGCTGAGGGAGTGACTGGAGTGTGGATCTATGGACCCCCAGGATGTGGGGTCAAGAAAGCTAGGGCTGACATCCTGGAGGCCCTATTTGAAAGCGGACAGAAACAAGTTGGTGGGACGTGGGGTGAGCCAGGCATATGACCATGTCATGTTGGATGACTTCGACACTGGGAACCTGGGACACCATTTGGAAAAATATGGCTGAGCTAGTATGTATGCATGTATGTTGTGTATATGGTATTTGTGTGTATGTATGCATGATATGTGTGCTGTTAAGGTGGAGTGTGTTGTATGTATTGCATGTATGTGTGTGTATAATGCGGGTACGTCGTGTATGTATGCATGTAGTGTGTGTCACATAATGGGGTAGCGTATGCATTTATGGGTGTGTGTTATATGGTAGTGTGTTATGTATGCATGTTATGTGTGTCTTAATGAGGGTATGTGTGTACTGGTATGCATGTATGTGTGTGTATCCGGATGGGTATGTATGTGTATGTATGCATGTATGTGTGTGTATATGGGTATGTGTCGTATGTATGCATAATCTATGTCGTTTTTGTATCAGTGCGTCCCCTCAAAGTCGGTATGGTGTAGTTTATGCATCTATACAGGTGCAGTGTGTGTATAAAGGGTATGTGTGTATGTATGCAACTTGTGTGGAGTGGAAAATGGGTATGTGTTATGTATGAGACATGTATGTCGTGTGAGATCATTCGAGGCGTATGTGAGTGTATTGTATGCATATATTGTGTGTGTATATGGGTATGTGTGTATGTATGCATGATATGTGTGGTGTATATGGGTTGTGTGATGTATGCATGTATGTGGTTGTATAGGGTATGTGTGTCGTAGCATGATGTGTGTGTATATGGGTATTGTGTGTATTATGCATGGTATGTGTGTGTATTAAGTGGTACTGGTGTATGTATGCATGTACTGTCTTCTGTCGTGTATATGGGATGGGTGTATGTATGTCACTGTTGGTGTGTATATGGGTATGTGTGTATGTATGCATGTATGTGTGTGTATATGGGTATGTGTGTATGTATGCATGTATGTGTGTGTATATGGGTATGTGTGTATGTATGCATGTTGTTGCGTGTATATGGGTATTGTGTGTATGTATGCATGTGATGTGTGTGTATCCCCATGGGTAGTGTGTATGTATGCATGTATTGTGTGTATATATGGGTATGTGTTGTCTGTATTAGCCATGGATGTCGTGGTGTATATGGGATGGTGGTGTATGTATGCATGTATGTGTGTGTATATGGGATATGTGTTATGTATGCATTATGTGTTGTTATGCGGTTATGTGTGTATGATCAGTATGAGTGTGTGTAGTATTGGGTATGTGGTGTACTGTATGCATGTATGTGTGTGTATATGGGTATGTGTGTTGTATGCCATGTATGTGCTGGTGGTAGTATGGGTATGTGATGTATGTATGCATGCTATGTGTAGTGTATATGGGTAATGTGTGATATGTATGCATGGTAGTGTGTGTATATGGGTATGTGTGTATGGTATGCATGTATGTGTGTTAGTATGGGTATGTGTGTATGTATGCATGTATGTGTGTGTTATATGGGTTATGTGCGTGTATGGTATGCATGTAGTGTGTGTAACTCAAGGGGTATGTGTGTATGTATCGCATGTAGGTATGTTATGGGTATGTGGTAATGTATGCATGATGTGTGCGTAATGCGGTATGTGTGTATGTATGCATGTAGTGTGTGTGTATATGGTATGCTGTGTAAGGTATGCATGTATGTGTCGTGTATATGGTATGTGTGTATGTATGCATGTATGTGGTGTGTATATGGTATGTGTGTCATGTATGCATGTATGTGTGTATATGGGTATGTGTGTATGTATGGCATGTATTGTTTGTGTATGAGTGGGAGTATGTGTGTATGTATGCATGTATGTGTGTGTATATTGGGTATTGTGTGTATGTATGGCATGTATGTGTGTGTATATGGTATGCTGCTCATGCATAGCATATTATGGTGTGTGAATATGGGTATTGTGTGTATGTATGCATGTATGTGTGTGTATCATGGGTATGTGTGATGTATGCCATGTATGTGTGTTGCATAGCTGGGTAGTGTGTATGTCATGCAGTATGTGTGTGTATATGGGTATGCTGTGTATGTATGCATGTATGTGTGTGTA
>JAJSRW010000415.1:0-18496 GCA_022414725.1 Microglena sp. YARC | reverse complement strand
TCCGACGGTTGTCCCCCCCGCCCACCGCTCCTTGGTCGTGTGTCGGTGACCCCCTAAAAAGCAGCATGCCCTCCGACTGTTGTCCCCCCCCCCCCCCCCCCCCCCGCTTAAGCAGCATGCCCTCCGACGTGTGCCTTCCCACCACACCCCGCTTAGCAGCAGCAGCATATAGCCCTCCGACGTGTTGCCCCTCCCCCCCCCCCCCCCACCCCCCTGCTTTAAAGCCAAGAGCATGCCCTCCAACTGTTGTCCCCCCTAAACTCCCTCACCGCCCGCCTTAGCAGCATGCCCTCCAACTGGATGGTCCTCCCCCCCCCCCCCCCCGCTAACTGCAGGCATTGCCCTACTGACTGTTGTCCCCCCCCCCCCCCCCCCCCCCCTAAGCATCAGCCCGTCGACTGTTGTCCCCCACCCCACCCCCGCTTAAGCCATCATGCCCTCGAACTGTTTCCCCCCCCCCCCCCCCCCCATTCCGCTTAAGCAGCATGCCCTCCGATCGTTGATTCCCCCCCCCCCCCCCCCACCCTCCATGCTAAGCAGCATGCCCTCGACTGTTTTCCTCCCCCCCCCCCTCCCCCCGCTTAAGCCAGCATGCCCTACCGACTCCCCCCCCCCCCCCCCCCCCCTTAAGCAGCGTGCCCTCCGACTGATGTCCTCCCCCCCCCCGCCCCCCCCGCTTAAGCACATTGGCCCTCCGACTGATGTCCTCCCCCCCCCCCCTAAGGCAGCAGCCCTCCAACTGTTTGTCCCCCCCCCCCCCCCCCCCCCCCCGCTTAAAGCCAGCATGCCCTCCAACTGTGTCCCCCCCACCCCCCCCTCCGCCGCTTAACAGCATGCCCTCCGACTATGTCCTCCCCCCCCCCCCGCTTAAGCAGCATGCCTCCGACTGTGTCCCCCCCCCCCCCCCCATCCGCTAAGCAGCATGGCCCTCCGACTATGTCCCCCCCCCCCCCCTCCCGCTTAAGCCAAGCTTGCCCTCCGACTGATGTCCCCCCCCCCCCCCCCGCTAAGCAGCATGCCTCCGATGATGCTCCTCCCCCCCCCCCCCCCTCCCCCGCTTAAGCAGCAGCCCTCCAACTGTCCTCCCCCCCCCCCCCCCCCGCTTAAGCAGCATGCCCTCCGACTGTGTCCCCCCCCCTCCGCTATATGCAGGCATGCCCTCCGACTTGATCGTCCTCCCCCCCCCCCCCCCCCCCCTTATGCAGCATGCCCTCCGACTGATGTCCCCCCCCCCCCCCCCCCCGCTAAGCAGCCATGACCTCCAGACTGTTGTCCCCCCCCCCCCGAAGCAGCATGCCCTCCGACTGTTGTCCCCCCCCCTCCCCCCCCCCCCCATTCCGCGTAACAGCATGCCCTCCGACTGATGTCCCCCCCCCCCCAAAACCCCCCCCCCCTCCTGCCTTAGCAGCATGCCCTCCGACGATGTCCTCCCCCCCCCCCCTCCCCCACTAAGCAGCATGCCCTCCGACTGATGATCCTCCCCCCCACCCCCCCCCCCTAAGCAGCGTGCCCTCCGACTGATGTCCTCCCCCCCCCCCCCCCCGCTTAAGCAAGCATGCCCTCCGACTGATGGCCTCCCCCCCCCCCGCTGTAAGCCAGCATGCCCTCCAAACTGTTGTCCCCCCCCCCCCCCCCCTCCTGCATTACAGCATGGCCTCCGACTGAGTTCCCCCGCCCCCCCCCCCCCCCCTCCCCCGCTTAAGCAAGCATGCCCTCCGACTATGTCCTCCCCCCCCCCCCCCCCCCCCGCTTAAGCCAGCATGCCTCCGACTGATGGTCCCCCCCCGCCCTCCCCCCCTCCTGTTAAGCAGCATGGCCCTCGACTAGATGTCCCCCCCCCCCCCCCCCCCCCCAGCTTAAGCAGCATGCCCTCCGACTGATGTCCCCCCCCCCCCCTCCCCCGCTATAAGCAGCATGCCATCCGACTGATGTCCTCCCCCCCCCCCCCCCCCCCCTTAAGCAGCGTGCCCTCCCGACTGATGTCCTCCCCCCCCCCCCCCGCCTTAAGCAGCATGCCCCCGACGTGATGTCTCCCCCCCCCCGCTGAACAGCAATGCCCTCCACTGTTGTCCCCCCCCCCCCCCCCCCTCCCCCCCTCCTGCTAAGCAGCATGCCCTCCGACTGATGTCCTCCCCCCCCCCCCCTCCCCCCGCTAAGCAGGCATGCCACTCCGACTGTTGTATCCTCCCCCCCCCCCCCTCATCCCACCTTAAGCAGCTGCCCTCCGACTGATGTCCCTCCCCCCTACCCCCCGCTAAGCAAGCATGCCTCCCGACTGTTGTCCCCCCCCCCCCCCCCCGCTAAGCAGGCATGCCCTTCCGACTGTCGCCCCCCCCCCCCCCCCCCCTCCCCGCTATGCAGCATGCCCCCGAAACTGAGTTGCCCCCCCCTTCCCCGCTTAAGAGCATTAGCCCTCCGACTGTTGTCCCCCCCCCCATTCCGCTTAAGCAGGCATGCCCTCCGACTGATGTCCTCCCCCCCCCCCCCCCCCCCCCCGCTTAGCAGCATTGCCCTCCGACTGTGGTCCCCCACCCCACCCACCCCACCCCCCTTAAGCAGCATGCCCTTCCGACGTTATGTCCCGCCCCGCCCCCCCCCCCCCCCCCCTCCCCCCCCCGCTTAAGCAGCATGCCCTCGACATGAGCCTCCCCCCCCCCCCCCCCCCTGCTAAAGCCAGCAGCCTTCCGACTGTGTTCCCCTCCCCCCCCCCCCTGCACGCTTTATGCAGCATGCCTCCGAACTATGTCCTCCCCCCCCCCCCCCCCCCCCCCCCCGCTTAAGCAGTGCAACGCCCTCCAACTGTTGTCCCCCCCCCCCCCCCCCCCCTCCTGCTTATGCAGCATCCCTCCGACTGTATTCCCACCCCCCCCCCCCATCCTGCTTATGCAGCATGCCCTACCGACTTGTTGTCCTCCCCCCCCCCCCTCCCTGCTAAAGCAGCATGCCCTCCGATCTGTTGTCCCCCCCCCCCCCCCCCGTTCCTATAAGCAGCATGCCCTCCGCTGATGTCCTCCCCCCCCCCCCCCCCCCTGCTCTTAAAGCAGCATGCCTCCGACTGTTGTCCCCCCCCCCCCCGCTGAAGCAGGCATGCCCTAAAACAATATCTGTATGTCCCCCCCCCCCCCCCCCCCCTGCTAAAAGAGCATGCCCTCCGACTGAATTGTCACTCCCCCCCCCCCCCCCCCTCCCCCGCTTAAGCAAGCATGCCTCCGACTGTTGTCCCCCCCCCCCCCGCTTAACAGCATGCCCTCCGACGATGTCCTCCCCCCCCCCCCCCGCTTAACCAGCATGCCCTCTACTGTTTGCCTCCCCCCCCCCCCACCGATTAAGCAGCATGCCTCCAAACTGTTGGCCCCCCCTAACCCACCGCCCGCTTAAGCCAAGGCATGCCCTCGACGTTGATGTCTCCCCCCCCCCCCCCGCTTATGCAGGCATGCCCTCTGACTGTTGTCCCTCCCCCCCCCCCCCCCGCTTAGCATTCATGCCTTCCGACTGTTGTCCCCCCCCCCCCCGCATTTAAGCAGCATGCCCCTTCGACTGTGTCCCCCCCCCCGCGCTTAAGCAGCATGCCCTACCGACGTTATCCCCCCCCCCCCCCCCATTCCACTTAAGCAGCATTCCCTCCGACTGATGTCCCTCCCCCCCCCCCCCGCTTAAGCAGCATTTGCCCTCCGACTGTGTCCCCCCCCACCCCCACCCACCCCGCTTAAGCAGCATGCCTCCGACTGATGTCCCCGCCCCCCCCCCCCCCGCTGAAGCGCATGCCCTCCGACTGTAATCCCCCCCCCCCATTCCACTTAAGCAGGCATGCCTCCGACTGATGTCCTCCCCCCCCCGCTTAAGCAGCATTGCCCTCCGACTGTCTTGTCCCCACCCACCCCCACCCACCCCCCTTTAAGCAGCATGCCCTCCGACTGATGTCCCCGCCCCCGCCCCCCACCCGGCTTAAGCAGCATGCCCTCCGACATGATGTCCTCCTCCCCCCCTGCTAAGCACATGCCCTCCGACTGTTGCCCCCCCCCCCCCCCTTCACGCTTATGCAGCATGCCTCGACTGATGTTCCTCCCCCCCCCCCCGCTTTTAGCATATGCCCTCAACTGTTGTCCCCCCAACCCCCCCCACCCCCCTGCCTTAAGCAGCATTTGCTCTCCGACTGATGTCCTCCCCCCCCCCCCCCCCCCCGCTTAAGCAGCATGCCTCCGGACTGATGTCCTCCCCCCCCCCCCCCCGCTTAAGCAGCATGCCCTCCGACTTATGTCCCCCCCCCCCCCGCTTAAGCAGCATGCCTCCGACCTGTAGTCCCCCCCCCCCCCCTCCCGCTTATGCAGCATGCCCTCCGAGGTTGTCCCCCCCCCCACCTCCCTGCTAAAGCAGCATGCCTCCGACTGTTGCCCCCCCCCCGCGCTTAAGCAGCATGCCTCCGACTGATGTCCTCCCCCCCCACCACCCCGCTTAAGCAGCATGACCTCCGACTGTTTGCCCTCCCCCCCCCCTGCGTTAAGCAGCATGCCCTCCAACTGTTGTCCCCCCTAACCTCACCCCCGCTTAAGCAGCATGCCCTCCAACTGATGTCCTTCCCCCCCCCCCCCCGCTATGTATGTATGATCTTTTGAAGTTGGCGCCGTGATCAAATTCGCCTGTTATTTTTTATTTCAGTACCGATATTTTTCTTTTCTATTTTTTAGTGTTGCAAGCATGCCCTCTGTGACTGTTGTCCCCCCCCCCCCCCCCCCCCCGCTTAAGCATCACCCTTTCGAACTTGTGTCCCCCCATTCCCCCCCGCTTTAAGCAGCATGCCCTCCGACTTTGTTGTCCCCCCCCCCCCCCCCACCCCATTGCCGCTTAAGCAAGAACATGCCTCCGACTGATGTCCCCCCCCCCCCCCCCCCCTCCTGCCTTACAGCATGCCCTCCGGACTGAATGTCCTCCCCCCCCCCCCCCTCCCCCGCTTAAGCAGCATGCCCTCCGACCCCCCCCCCCCCCCCCCCAAGCAGCGTCCCTCCGACTGATGTCCTCCCCCCCCCCCCCCGCTTAAGCAGATTGCCTCCGACTGATTCCTCCCCCCCCCGCTTAAGCAGCATACCCTCCAACTGTTGCCCCCCCCCCCCCCCCCCCCGCTTAACAGCATGCCTCCCAACTGTTGCCCCCCCACCCCCTCCCCCGCTTAAAAGCAGCATGCCTCCGACTGATGTCCTCCCCCCCCGCTTAAGCAGCATGCCTCGACTGTTTTCCCCCCCCCCCCCCATTCCCGCTTAAGCAGCATGCCCTCGACTGATGTCCCCCCCCCCCTCCCGCTTACAGCTTGGCCCTCCGACTGATGTCCTCCCCCCCCCCCCGGCTTAAGAACAGCATGCCCTCCGAATGCATGTTCCCCCTTTTTTTTTTTTTTTTTCCCCCCCCCCCCCCCCCCCCCAACCCCCCCCCCCCCCCCCCCCGGCCCTTTTTAAGCAGCATGCCTCCGACTGAGTCCTCCCCCCCCCCCCCCCGCTAAGCAGCATGCCCTCCAACTGTCCTCCCCACCCCCCCACCCCCGCTTAAAGCAGCATGGCTCCGACTGATGTCCCCTCCCCCCCCCCCCCCCACCCCCGTAAGCAGCATGCCCTCCGACTGATGTCCTCCCCACCCCCACCCCCCCCACCCCCCCACCCTTAAGCAGCTGCCTCCGACTGTTGTCCCCCCTGCTTATGTAAATCTACCCTCAACGTGCCCCCCCCCACACACAACACACTTATATATGTAGCCTACCTTAATTGCTTGGCCCCCCCCGCTTATGTAAGCCTCCGCCACAGCTTGTCCCCCCCTGCTTATATAGCCTTACCTCCCTCCTTCACACTTGCCCCCCCCTCCACACACACACTTATATATGTAGCCTACCCTCATTGCTTGTCCCCCCCGCTTATGTAGCTTCCGCCACAGCTTGTCCCCCTGCTTATATAGCCTACCTCCCTCCTTCCACTATTGCCCCCCCCACACACACACACACACACACACACACTATTTATGTAGCCTTACCCTCAATTGCTTGTCCCCCCGCTTTTAATGTAGCCTAACCGCACAGCTTGTCCCCCCCTGCTTATATAGCCTACCCTCCCTCCTTCCACTACTTGCCCCCCCACACACACACACACACTTATATGTAGCCTACCTCAACTTCTTGTCCCCCCTGCTTATGTAGCCTACCCGCCACAGTTTGTATACCCCCCGCTTATGTACTACCTCCATCCACCGAGCGCTTCCGTTAGAATGCCTTTCTCGCTGACTGTGATTAGCCAAGAACCTTCTTGACTGGTTCGCCACTTCGCCTCCATCGCTCATCCCTCGTCCTTGACCTCGCTGACTGAGCATCTCATTCGAAGACCTGATTTTCCTTCGAGGTGTGGAGCCGTCGACCTGATTCGCATCGCCGCTCCCTGTGGACCTGTTTGACTGACTCGCCTCCCTTCTCCTCAGACTCCTCCTTGCAGTCCCCATTCCGAGTCTATTTGGCCTTGAAAGAAGGGCTGTCTAACCCGAAAGGCCGTTATAAACTTTGTTTTCTAATACCTATGGACTCTAATGCCTATGGTGGAAGTTTTCTTCAAAAACTTCCACCATTTTTGTGATCTACCTTCGGCCCAACTTTCACACTTGGTGTACCTAGAACCTGAGGAGGTCACTACTCGAGCACCACCTCGACACATTGGATCATTCTCGAAAACAAGCGCGGATCCAGAATGCTCTTGTCGAATCATGGCAATAATATGTGTTGGCAAATGGGTAGATTTCCCTGAAAATGGGTCTCAGAAAAGTATGACAAAAATGTGATGGCAGAGTGGTCCATGCCTCCATGGCTGGAACTGACCTAGGTTCAGATCTGAAATCCAGTTGGCAAAGGGTCGCTTTGCTTACATGTTATTGTTACATGTTCACAAGTGTGTTACTTGGGTCTTGTAGTCTGCCCAAGCTTGCTGTAAAGCCATGTAACAAATCGGTTCCTAGCCACATTGAATGCACACTCACAATTCAATGTGGCTAGGACCTGCAGGTAACAATTGAAGGTAACATTTCAAACCAAATCTGCGAAAGTGACAGATCACCCCAACATTAAAATATCCTCACCTTTCAATGGACAACCTGGACAACAAGATCCTACAGGCAGCATCCGTGCTGAGAGCAAAAGCTCCAAGGATCTACTAGGACCCAGCTGAACCAAGTTCTGCCAAACCTACAAATCATCCAACCCTAATCAATCAAAAATATCTTGAACAAACAAGACAAATCCTCCTACTACGAACTCAGTCATCCACCTTATCATTGCCCTTCTTTTTTCGTCAACTGTTTTTGAAACATCACCGCCGCTTCAACAGTCTCTCTCCGCACTCCCTTATCTTTCTTCGCACCTAACACTTACCCAGCCACCAGCATGTATTCAATGGGAGCTCAACAAAACAGGGTGCAACAAGGTAAGATCGATAGGAAATCGAACCGCCGCGAGAAACAAGCTGCTAATTCCCGCCTCGCTCTCCCACCTCTCACCGGACACCGCCGCATACCTCGTTCCCTGGCTACCACACCGCACTATCTTATTAACTGCAAACATCTCAACACTACACTCATTGGCCATCTTCGAACCCATATTCTCTAAGCCTCTCAACAGCTACTAATACCGCCCTCGTGGCGTGGGTGCAAGTCCCGATATGCCCCCTCGTGGCATTGTCGTCTCTGACGATTAATACAGCCTCTCATGGCGTGGGTGCAAGTCCCGATGTGCCCTTGTGGCATCATCGTCTCTGACGATTAATACAGCCTCCCATGGCGTGGGTGCAAGTCCGATGTGCCTCATGGCAATTGTCGTCCTCGACAACATTAATCAATGACGAAGTTGCAAGTCTTATGCTCACAACCAACTTACAATCAACCCTGGACAACTGTGTCCTACAACTCTTCTCTCATCTTCTGCAAAACTAACGCAATGATCCCCTGCTTCTTAGTCATAGACTTTTATAGCACTCTTCTGATTGTTCCTCTCCTTCTGGCTACTTGTTGGATCATAGGGTGTACCAAGCTATTGACAACAGTACAGAGTACACCCACTATTGATAAGTCAACCGTGAACAGCTTCTTTCTTCTTAATTCCTCTGCAAAGCAGAATTCTAGCTGTGAACCTAATAGGAAATCCTGTACTTAAGACTTTAGAATTTTGACTCATCCTACATGGGATACAGCTCCTAGGGGAGGTAGACCTACTCCCAGACTTCGTTCCACTCCTGTAAACAGCTCTAGCTATTGGGAACCCCAAATAGACTGTCACTGTCAAGTTCATTCTATTAACGCCTACCTCGGATACAAGGTCCTGGACTACAAAGAGGTCTACAGTTCTCCATAACCTCAACACACACGTCACTAACTACACTCAACATGAGTGGGATCTAGAACGTTGCTATTTCAACAAACTAACCGGTAACTACACAATCCCTTTAGTCAACTATTTACCTGGCTAACAAGAAATCTCACTTAGGCTCTCTCACTGGCCACAGGAACTCACAAAACATATACTCCATCTCATCCTCCCCTACTACACCAACAACTGAAGACACATCTGAGAATTACTCTGCAGGAATTATGCCTGGCAGCACTAAACAACAAATTTTTATCTCGGCTTCCTCCAGCTGCTCAAGGTTTATCCTCCACTACAACTGTGGGATATGGACATGCTACCACCATTAAGCAAATTAATGGTAAGTGGTGGGACATGAACTCTGAACACAACGGCCCCTAGTCTTCTCCACTCACAAGATTGGATAAAACTTCAAGGGCACATCTACACTCTTACCAAAACATCCCCTCCTTCCTTTCGCACCCTTTTCAACCAGAAATTAACCACACACCAGGCCACCCTATTTAGGGGAGACTGCTGACATGATCTCCCCTACTAGTAACACCACACCACTCACAACCACCTGACTCTCCCCACAGTATGGACCACATAACTTCCCCATGGCCTGCAGAACTCACAGATCACAACCTACCAGATCAGGATAACTCCTCAGATCTAACTTCTCAGATCTCCTAGACTCCACCTTATCAGATCAAGAAGATCCATAGATTCTCCTCTTTAAATCAATAAGACCCACAGAAACTATTTACTTAGTCTCTGACGATGAGGAACCTCCCAGATCAAAACAAAAAACATCTCCTGCAAAGAAAAATAATTTAACTACAAAACGCTCACACCTCGCACACACCAGATGCACAACACACCTCTCCCTATACCTAGCAAAGTCGTCCTTCCTGACTTCACTAAGTTTCGCCAATGCAGAATCTTTGGGGCAGAACCTCTTACCAAGAAACCTGCTCCTAACAGACTCACCACCAAAACCCTTCCAACGAAAAGAATTAAATTACTCATACTACTTCACATCCTGTTCAACAACAACAAACTGCACTCTATCTCACTAACATTATCACTTCCAACTGCAGAGGCATCTTCTTATCCTGGGAAACACTCTATGACCATATTCGAACTAATGAGCCAGGCATTGCTATTCTCACCGAAACAAAACTCACCTCCAACAATACAGGCATAATAAATATGGATCAAAACAGACCTCTCTGACTACCACTTCATCACAGCAGCAAAACCATTAAGCAAGCTACCAATGCAGACAACATTGTTACCCGCTCAGCTGGAGTCATCACACTTATCAAAAAGACTCTTACTGCACACCTAATTAAACATGAAATCCCCACTGACATAGCTGGTCATCTCACTCATCAAACTATTAAAACATCACTCACATTCTAGTGTCTACATGCCCTGCAATGATCCTGCCAAAAGAGCCCGCATCTATGAACACATACTACATCATATCCCATAACCCCTCTCACCACTATATTGCAGGGGGAGACTGGAATGCAGCTTACTACCTTACTGATAGAAGCAACACAGTCCATCACCTGGAGGACCAGCCTCACTACCAGCATCTTAATAAATATTCAATTCACATCCAACCATCACCACGTCCCCATACTTACTCAGACACACCTCTACAGCAGCAGGATAGATGACATCATTCTCATCAACCCCCCACCTGCAACCATGGTGACAGAAACCACACACAAATGGGAGACACACTTGACCACTTGACCCTGGAACAACAAATTACCTCCTCTCTCTTTCCTCCTCCCAACCTTGACACACCACCTCACAATCCAACACCCCAATTGCAACTCCCTCTTAAGCAACAGGACATGGCCGAAAGCCAAAGAGGCAATCTCAAATAAATTTCTCCATCAATTTCAACACAGCCACATCAACATAAATAAAGCTGGACTATAGCACAAACTTTACTGGGAGAAGATAAAACATCTGCACACATCCAATCTATTAGACAAGAACTCACAGCCACCATGCCAGAAAATCTTAACAGCATGGCAGATCTCATGATCACTCTTCACCAAGCTCTTTCCATCATGACTGACATCTGCCCCATTAAGTCTAGCACACCAGGCATTTTTTGCCCAGACAAACTGCTAAAACTACAGACGTCTTAACTACCATATTAAACACATTAAAGCACTTCGAACAGCCTCCAATCACCTTGACCAACAACAATAACATGGAGCTCAGAGCACACCTCATACGGCAGGCAAATACTCACCTACCACTAAAATTAAAATACAACAACACCTACAAAACTTACTCCTCCCTGACTACTGCCTCTCTCTAACTGCTGATATTAAACAAAGTATTACAGAACTACGTCACATGCAGGCTGCACTCAAAGAGGAGAGAGCAACTGCCTCCATCAAGAAATTCAGACGCCGCCTCAGCACACAGGCACAATAAACTCACAGGTATATTTTCTCTCCTGAAAATTACACACACACACCCACTGCCCCTACTAGATGCATCCTCAACACACTTAGCACAGTACCCAGGTCTCCTGAAGTTTTGACCAAACAATGGGTAAACTTATGTCACCTCCCACACCACCCATCTAGATGATTATACCCGACATGCACTAACCCCCTCCATGGGAAACACACACAGACAAATACCACCTTGAAACTCCAGCCAACTCCATACAAACCACTGCCTCCCCTTACACCTACCTCTCCTCCTCAACCACCTATGATGACTGCATCAGGAAACTCTCCACTAACAAAGCCACAGGCCCAGACGGCATACCTAATGAACTACTTATGTGCCTCCCACAGGAAATGCACCTCACCATACACAAACTCATGCAGCTAGTATGGATCCTGGGAGAAACACCCGACTGCTGGAAAATCTCCCACGCAGTCATGCTCTACAAAAAATCAGATCCTTGCTTACCTCAAAATTACAGGCCAATAGGCCTTAACAATGCTGTAGCCAAACTCTGGACCTCTCTTGTTACCAACACTATCACTACCTACTCTGAAACCAATTACATTCTTAGTGCCTGCCAAGAGGGTTTCAGAAAAGACAAAAGTACCTATAGACAACTCTTGACCCTACTCCACAACATTGAGGATGCTGCCCTCTTCCACCAGGACCTTTATGCTGCCTACTTTGACTTTAGCTCTGCCTTCAACATGATTGATCACCAAAAACTTCTATGCATAATGCACAGCTTGGGTTATACCCATGACACTATAGATACAATTAAAGGAATTTACACAAACTCTACTACACATATCCTCCTTAACAATTACATCTGGCTCCCCTATCCCCATCACTAGGGGCACTATCCAGGGAAGACACTCTCTCCCCCTTACTCTTCATTATTTTCTCAGAACCCCTACACAGATGGCTCGTTCTGGAGGACGAGGATACAGAGCAGCATCCCTACCCTCCACAACAGCAGTATGAAAACCACACTAGCAGCTTGGGGTAATGCTGACGACACTGCCGTCCTAAACCGGCAGCTCAGAGGACTTCGGCATCCAATGTGGTAAAGTTCAAACTTTTAAGTATCTGGTCGGGCAATTCCTCTTAACGCCACTAAATGTGTGGTTAGTGGCATACTCCACAAATCACACCCCTCACAACCTACTCACAACAACACTCTCAAACAAAGGCTAGAAAAAATTCCTTTAGGTAATTCCTATGCTACCTACCAGCCGCCAAGACGGCAAGCCTATAAATACCTGGGGGTTCACATCTCACTTACCTTAAATTGGAAAACTCAACTTCACTCTACTATTGAAACCATCCACAACAAAGGCTTGAGTATCCTCACTAAAGCTAAAATAGGGCAACCCCCACCCAGTTTGTCTACGAATAATCTCACAAATGTGTCATAGCAGCTATTAAATACCCCATGATAGTTAGCTTCCCTTCTCACTAACCGATTCATTCATGTCATTGACAGAGCAGTATTTAAAAAACAGTTAAAACTCTGCTGCTCCCTTCCTAGATCCTTTCCGACAAGAGCAACTCCACCCTCCCCAAAACAGAGGCAGGACTAGGGGTGCCCTCTCTACTCACTGAATATACTCAGATTACTGCAACAGCCCTCACCCAGTCCATGAACGACCAAGGTCACCTGGGAATTCTCACCAGGGCTCTTCTTGACAAATCAACCTCCACCATGACCACTCTAGATCCTCTCTCTCTCTCCCGCAAGCCAACTTAAATATATGTCCCTAGCCCGACAGCTGGAAATTATTAAAAAATCTGACATAACAATTATCTTGGAATGACACAGAACTTCTTGACAAACTTAACATACACTCTCTCCCTCTTCCACCACAGGCAATCCCTGTCTCACTCATGACTCCTTTCCACGACCTGGACATCTACTCATACCACGACCTGGTCCACCCCCATGGGAACTCATCTTATCAGTACTACAGACCTCTCTCTTATTACTTTACACAAAATTACTAAACATCACAAACGATCCCTGAACCGCCTCACCGACACCTCTCCTCCCTCCAAACCGTCATTCCTCCAACTCACTCTGACCCACTCCCCCTCTCCACAGGCAACTTGCGACTGGCTACGCAATTTCGCAGAACACGACAGACAACATTAAATTTCCTGCTCCTATCGAATCCTCCACCCACTCACCCAGCGCTACCACAACCTCACGCCACCGTTTACTAATGCAGACTACGAGGCGGACCCCACTGGGGGACCTGGAAGGAAACCAATGGTGGGCGTGGCCCACGCAGATCGCAGGCAGTCAGCGCACCAAGCATGGGGCCTTGCCCAACAGTGACGCCACCTGGTCAGCACGCCACTACTTGTGCAAATCTTGGATCCGACACTCCTCCTCCTCCCATAATTCTACCGCGCATAAAAATAACTGTCCACCTCGCACGCCTGACAGGATCCGCGAGGCCATGACAATTCCGACAGCAGCGCACCTGCACCACCGGCGCGCCTTGCGTTTCACCTTACTTACGGATCTCAGTACAGAGCCCTGCACATTACGAGCTGGCGGGGCAAGCGCTCTTACAGCGATGACAAACTTGCCACCACCACAGTTGTCCACGTCCAATGGGCCCCAACCATCATGCACAACGACCTATATCAACTCCTACACACGGCATGGGATACAGCATCCAATGCAGCACCTCTTACCTCCACTACCTCACCATACATTGGAAACCTCAATCTCACCATGCGGCTCACCTTGGTTGAACTGGTGGGACAACCAGCATATGACCAATTAACCCACACCTTAAAACCACTCCTCCGATAACCACACACTCAATCCTAGGAAGGACATCCACCTCACTAACCTCCAGCAACAAGGCCAATGGCCATCTCCCAGGATTTAATGCTGACAATCATAATCTGGTTCACACACTTTTGCACATTGACACACACACAGGCACCAGACTGGGACATTCAACCACCCTCAGCCTACATTATACAAACAGGCATCCTAACTACTTTGGATGACCAATCCACACACACACATACCAACGCTTCATATCTTTATAACCCCACAGTCACTGTCTTGGGCACATTCCAACGACAGGCTCATTTCTTAAACAAAACTATGACCACTTTAAAAATCACCACCCTACCAAATGGAAAACTGACCAAGGAGGAACATACCACACTGACTTAGCTGCCCTCTTCATCAGATACAGAGCTGCTCCTGCTGCCACTAACATTCTGTCTCCCTTCTCTACCAAGCAGCAGCTGCTCTGGGCATTACTCACCATCGTACCTCCAATCCTCTTAGCTACGACTCAAAGCCTCACCAGCTTCTCTTCTACCAGCCCTGCTGACCAGCTCTTTGGCTCCAACCAAGACCCCTTTCTTACCATCTGGACTGGGGGCTCACTGGTGGACATTCCCAACTCCACCACACAAGCACCACCAAGCTCTTAAGGTGGGCTCTAGCCAGTTGCTGACCATGCTGAAAATACTCTCAGCCCTACCTGCACCCTGATGCTCCCCTGGTGACCTTGCTGCCCTTACAAAACTCTCCTCCATCACTCTGGATTCACTACATTGACTCTAGACCACAGTCTGAATTTTATACTAGCTCTGAAATTGGCTTGGCAGCAAATCTCACAACCCACCCGGCCCACTCAAAAATTTACACCTCATTCTTATATGCAACCCTCACAGCCCAGAGACTTACTTTCCTAAACTCCCAGATTTTATTGACCAATGGACATACTACATGCAAAGCCTCTCCTCATCCTGGGAGCCCTCTACTATCACACCACTCCCACACTTACTTTCACTGACATTGTCATCACCTACCCTCGGAAACTTAAATCTCTTGCCAAAAATCCCTGGCAACCTCCACTCCCCAACACCCTCCTCCTTCTCCTCTTACCATTACCCACCTTGTTTTTACCTTGCTACGCCCCCTCCTCTGGCCTCCAGGTCTACACAGATGGTAGCCTAATAAGGTAAACAGGGCACCCTAGCAAAATAGGTGCTGCAGTATATGTCCCGGCTGCAGGACAAAGCTACACCATCAACGCTGGGGGAAATAGGGGCCACCAAAATAACAACCGGGCAGAACTGGTAGCCATCCACCAAGCCCTTCTCAACATTGATTATGACAAATCTCTTACCCGTTCATACAGACAGCCTTTTTCTCTCTTCAACTTTATAAAAAAAATGATTCATGACCCACCACAACAACCCGTTCCATTCATACTGAATTACTGCAATCAATTCAAAAACACCCTCATTCAACGCATCTTTGCATGGCTCACACACCACCCTTTGTAAAGTCGTTCCCACACAGGTATCCTTGGAAATGACAGAGCAGACACTCTGGCACGCAGGGTAGCTGAGCACCTACCTCAACTAATTTTACTGATAACACTGGGGAAAATCCCCGCCACAATGTCTACTGGCCTTACAGTTCAACCTCTCTCGTACACCCATGGGAGATATTCCCCAAGAATTTTAGCACCTAACCTTACACAAGGTATCACCTCTAACCCTAACCCACTAGCTGCCACCTTGGTCAACACCCTCTTAAAGGCGGATTTATGCAACACCTGGGCTGATAACACCCCCCACAACTTCCTCAGCAAGTAACAAATTTTGGACCTCAACCCTTATCCCAGCATAAAACTAAATTCCACATCCTTAAAGCCCGCTGGGGTAGACTGTGGAACCGTAAACTTGCATTCCGCTGGAAACTTCCTTATATTACCAGTACTCAGCTCCACCCACGAACTCCCTATGCCCCATCTGCCACACCTGTGAGGACGGAGCGGGCCACATCCTGGCGGGCTGCACACACCGGACTTTCAAGGGCTCTACATCAAGAGACATGACGCCGCAGTTGCGGACTCTCCACACTATGGCCGTTTGCACAGGAGCCCTGGGGATCTCGCAGAATGATCATGGACGCTGGCAAGAAGAGGACCTCCCCAGGGGGTACGTCCTGGGCAAACGTTCGTCCCTGACTGGTTACGCCCCTCCACTATTACTGTAGCGGATTGGAAGAGGATTGAGACCGTGATGGTGTTGCCGTCCTACCTGACATAGACTCTCCTACCTGTATGTTCTGATAAAGAACTCTGGGTTTCTTGAGCTTGGATACTGCTCTGATACCAACCATGCTACTTAAGTTATTACCAAACATGCCCAGCATGTTGAATTAGTAAATGGCCTTCGATATCGCTGGATACTCCTCGTTCACTATGAAGTTATTACCGTTGGTACACAACTGGTACTATTCCTACCTCTTTTTTTGACTTCTATGACCACTCTTGGACTTCAGGAGATCTCTGTGCCCCTCAAACTGGCGGACACAGTCCATTCTCACACCATTACTAGTTTCCAGAGTATTTTACAGTGCACGCTTCATTGGAAGCCCACCCAGGGTCGATACCGGGACTAACACACAGGACCGCCCCCCTTCTCAGGTTTTGTCTTACCAGCTGTACTTGTGCCGGTGCTTCCCAGCCGGGGTGAGAAAACCCCGTATTAAGCGCAATGGCATGATGGTGGTTGGTAATCTCTTTTTACTGAGATGGTCTACGGTGACTATAGCTAGCCCGGCTTACGCTATGGTGTCCTTAACTTCACTCGTAGTAACGGTTCTACACGGATGTAACAATTTTCAATTTCAAATCAGGAGCAAGAGGTGGGCTGGCTGTGGG
Organism: Microglena sp. YARC; assembly: GCA_022414725.1. Classification (NCBI taxonomy): domain Eukaryota; kingdom Viridiplantae; phylum Chlorophyta; class Chlorophyceae; order Chlamydomonadales; family Chlamydomonadaceae; genus Microglena; species Microglena sp. YARC. Next base: position 1,930 of record JAJSRW010000415.1, on the reverse strand, counting down.
CATCCAGAACTTGAACTTGGTTACATAGCTCCAGCCAGCAATTTTGGCCCTTGCTCGCCGTCTTCTTGCAGGTAAAAACTTATTTATCATGGAAAATGTTTGGAGTGCAAACATGCAGCAATTAAATTCATCAAGAGCATCACTCCGGCAACACGAAAAAGAAGTATTCGGAGGGTTAATAACAAGGAGGATATACAAAGGGGAGGAAAGGGCATGTATGTATTGTTACAGTCCTGGGGTAAGCCAAATAGGCTTTAAGGGACTCGCCCCAAACGCAGTATGGGTTAGGGCTTAAAAGAAAAAAGTTACTGACTCTACATTACATTACATTACATGTGTTAAAGTCTACTTGACACCCGCGAGGTGTATGAGGACTCTTGCTTTAAACAAAAAGGAAAAGCACCCACAAAGCAAAAAAACCCATTACATCAGGGGTGTGTCGAGGAACAAACAAACCAAACTCCCAACCACCGTTTTGGTGGCGTAAGGTATTAACCCCCCTAAAGCAGGACCCAGATCTCAACCCACTTACAGTGGCGGAGGTAAGAAGCTAACAAATGAGAAGTCACAAGAGAGAAAAAGGGATAATAAATTACTGATGATACCTGAACCCCAAAACAAGTCGTTTTGGGACCGACGGGGAACAATGAATTCGTGCTACAGAGATAATTGTATTCTTATCTAAACATGTAGCAATTAAATTCAAATCAGGACTTCAAGAGGTCTCTAAGGTCGCACTTTTTTAAGCTGGTGCTATTGTTTAGAGGCTGAGGCAGGACCAACAATAGCACCACAATCTCTAGTTTTTTAACAAGGTCTGGCCAACAATAGCACCACATTGATTCTAGTTTTACAGGGTTTTCGTTCCTTTAAAAAAATACCTGGTTTCCGCCGTGTCCGAGGACAAAGAAAGCAAAAAGGCTAATACAACAAATACACCAAAGGGGAGCTGTTATAGACCGGTTCTCCCGGTCCAGCTAGAGTGTCCTGGGGGCGCAGGCCTTCCGCCTAAGAAGCTTCCATAGTAGACCCTCTTGCCCGTTAGGCCGGCAGCACCTACCGGTGGCAGTACCTGATGGTTACTGTCGCACTTTCCCTTCTTATAACGTAGCATGTCGCCGTCCTTCTCCGACATGCTATCACGATTTTAAGCACACCGCCCTAGTTCCTATCCTGTGAGGAGTGCTCAAACATATCGCTACCGGAAATCTAAGGAGCAGAGGTAATTCCAAAGAGCGCGTTTTTTGCGCTTTTGAGCGCTGGTGACTTTTTTGCCCCGCTTCGGGCGCTTTGAGCGCAGTTTTTTGCAGACTCCCTGTGGGCGGCAGCAAGCAATTTTTTTGCGCTTTTTGCACAGAAAGCCGCAAGTTAATCTGTTTCAAGTGCGCTAAAGAGCGCTGGCCAATGTGACATTTTGGAAGTACCCTGAAGGGGAGGAATATTGCAGCGAGGGATAGAACAGGAAATGATGTTGGCGAACTAGTAGCCCATGGTACGTTGCTCGACTTGAACTTAGACTTGCCCACACAAAGTGATTTGTTCTCCGTTTACTTGTTCCTGGTAATAATTTGTTTTACTGCAAGACGGCGAGCAGCCAAAAACTGTGGTGGAGCTATGTAACCAAGTTTCTAAGTTCAATGTTAGACTTGGCCACAGGCGACGTGTACTCCGTCCTGCATCCATCCTCCTTCATTCACATCGATCTGCTCCTTACTTCACTTATCCTCCATCCCTGTATCCCCACTCGGTGGCTATGTTCACAAATTTCTACGCACTTAATAACTTCTGAACATCTCCCCTCAGGTCACTGTTTTCTGCCCTTTTGCTCTGTATTTGCAGCCACTCATGCAGCTTGTTGTCTGGGAAGGTTGTCGCATAGTCTAGTGACTCTTGTAACGGCCCAGCGCCTGTCCAGACACGTGAAATGTGC
>JAJSRW010000414.1:0-41761 GCA_022414725.1 Microglena sp. YARC | reverse complement strand
CAGAATCCCCGGCAGATATGCAAGCGATGCTTGACTGCCTGAGAGATTCTGCGAGGCTTACTAGAATGGCTGTGAATATAAAGAAAACTGAGAATTAGTCGTTTCAACCAAGCAATTCTAGTTGATGAAGGCCCGCATTGGCATCCTGATTACAAATTTGTCCTATGAGGAGCACAACTTTCTACAAAAGTTATCCTTTTATTGCTACTTGCATCCCTCTTCTACCGTGGATGTGACTCAAGCAAGCGTGCCAAAAGCGCTTTTTCTAGGATGCTCAACTAAGCGGCCAAAAGGCCACACCACAGCTTTCGTAGGCTGATTGGCCATACTACTGGAGATATACAATATGATTATTCTCACCCACCTGTTTGATTCTCCTTGTACAACCTATCCTTGAATTTTGGCTGTGAGGTATGGCCTCCTTTCTATTCTGACAACACGCTCTATCTCAAATGACCGATGCTGTGAGAAAATGGATAGAGGTATACATTAAAACAAATGTTGTGGTGTTTGCCAACTCTACTACATCTAATATTATCAGGAAAGAGCTGGTAGAAACCCCGTTGTTTTTGCTTCGCTTAAAACAAGCTTTGCCTTCACTGGACCAAGACCATCATAAAGAACCTGAGGATCTCATTTAGAATGGCTCTTAGGAAAATCTTATTGACTTCCCAACACTGGCGGTTCATGACTGCGTTGTGCTCTCCACAAGCCTAGGATCCCAGTAAAAAAACATCAAAACCATTTGGAGGCAGGCTGTTCAGAGTCGAAGGTATTATGTCTGAAGTTTTGAGTCATGGAGGGTTAAGTTACCCAAAGTAGACACCAATGCAGTTAGAGGACATCCCTGATGAGAAGAAGGTATGCGCTTTAAAACGCCTCCGATACCAAAAATGCGTTCGCACCAACCATTAATGATGAGAATGCTTGATTCCCTTTACATCCGCCTTACATAAGGCAGGATCAGATTCGTATCCATAGCACAGTTTTAGAATGGGTTCCCATTGGCTGAACACCAGAAAGAATGAGGGTGGGGATAAACACACATAACGCCTCCCTCAATGAACACTGTCAAATAAGTAGTGGGTTCCAAAAACCTGAGCATGAAATGCAATATATTTGAGTGCCCTTTATAATGATATTCGCCTCCCCGCTACCAGAAGCTGTTATCAGAATATATAGGCATGTCCATGAGGATACCGAACTTAACCCGTATGGGAATAGTGGAATTCTGCGATTCCACATTCAGGAACCCTTTATTGAAATGAAAATGCACTAAGTCTTTCTGGAGAACCTACCACTTCTATCTTTCTACTTTGTAGAAGAGCAAGAACGAGGAAAGCCTGGGACTGCTTAGATGGCACCGTAATTTATCATCCCTTTTTTTCTTCTTGTTTGTGACTTCTCAGTGTAGCTTCTACCCTCCGCCCACTGTAAAGTGTTGAGATCTGGCTCCTGCCTCTAAGGGGGTTTAAATACCTACCGCCCAAACCCAAGGTGGTTGGGAGTATGGTTTGTTGTTCCTCGACCACCACCCCTGATGTAATGCGGCGTTTTTTGCTTTGTGGGGCGGTGCTTTTTCTTTTTGTTTTAAAGCCCACAGGAGTCTCATACACCCTCCGGGCGTCAATAGACCTTTAAACATGTAATTGAAATGGAAGTGTAATTAATGTAAATAGGGCTAGGGCTAGCCGCAGGAGATCTACCCTTCGAAGCGAAATCCTCTCACCGGCATAAAAAAACTGACATTGCGATATAGCATCTTATTATTAATAGCAAAAAAAAAACCACTGTAGCACAACTCAGGCCAGGGTTCCCGACATCCGTGTGTTAAACAGATTATTTGGGGTTCAGTTGATCAGTTTTTTTCGTTTAAGCCCCTGCTGATAGCATGGTTGGGCATGGCCCTACAACCTCCTTAGCTCCCCCCGGACTGCAACAATGCAATCACATCACATCCCAACCACAGTTAGAGTTTTAGCAGACAGTTGTGTATGGTGGACTAGCTTGGCCAAACATAATGTTTTTAAAGGAAAGGAAACCCAGTTTTTGTATTGTTGAGTGTCCTTACTAATCCGGTAGTCTTAGCTCCTCCTTTGTATATCTGTAAGCACCACATATGGTCAAAATTATATAATCCCTCAGCTGATGATGATGATTTCATTATGTAGTAGAATTAAATTGTTACTGTAGCACGTACTCAGGGCCCCTGTCGGTTAAACGACTATTTGGGGTTCAGGTCATCTGTGCTTTTCCTTTTGAAGCCCATCCTATACGGTTGGGCAAGTCCCTTTAAGCCATATTTGGCTACCCCCTGGACTGTAACAAAATAAAACAAGCCATCAACCGTGCTCCTGGTGGCCTTTTGGAGTGACTGTTAAGCAGTTTTTGCGCCCACCAGAACGAACTCGCGCAAAATACTGTTCATGTAACACCCCGACTAGCACGTTTGGCAACTGCATGTAGCCCCTTCATGAACGTAAAACTGGCTCGCCCCATCAGCCCTGCACCTGCCCCCCGCCGCCCTGCCTCTGCTGGCCCAACCCGCCAGCTCACATTCTCCTGGAGACCTTCAATCCAGCATTCGCTAACCGCTTCCCAACCAACGAACCAAAACGAACCAAGTTCTGCGCGTCGTTAAATATTCCAGTTGGGATTATCGCCTCGGATGTAACGCGCAGAGTTGGTTGGAACAATCCGATACAAAACTAGCAGTGAACCGCCCCGCTAGTATGTTGTGTGTCTGAGTCTGTTGTGTGATTCGTTTTGTGCGTATGATTGATTATTGTGCATGTATTTATGTTGAATGTAATGATGATGCATTGTAACGATTGGAAGCGTATGTTTAAAGGATCTTGATTTTTTGTTTTGTATGTGACGATAATCGCCAGCATGCTTAGTAATTAAACGTGTTATTTTAAAGAATTGCATGTGATCTGTATACTGATTTAGTTAGCTGATAATCTAAATTATCATGCGCAATAGGAGTTGGTAACTTGGGTATCAAATCCGTGGAAGCTCTTAGCAGGGCCCCAGGTACAAACGAACCGCAGATGGCACATACCACCAGGGACCCAATGGACCTTGCGTGGTTCTGTAGGAGAATCGAACCAGACTCCTTCCACGTCTAAAGGGACGGCAGATCATTTAAGAAGCTTGCTCCGACACGTGGTTGTCTGCTAAATGGTGCCTGGCGGCCCGCGGCTCTTATTGAGTCCTTGGCTGGCCTCCCCCTTTCCTTCATGGGGGTCTATGGCTATCATCCTTGACACTCCGTCCTTTCTGCAAGTTGGCTGTGTCGGCTAGTTGTCTTGTGCTTTTCTTCCTTTGACGGGCATTATCGCTGCATATTAAGTGCTCATAGCGCATGCCCTTGGGTGGTATATTAGTTCTTTTAGTTTGACCTTCCTCTCTTGTGGTTGGTGGGCTTGGTGTTCTGGCATTGCTTACTTTTGCATCCCATCCCCATTTCCGCTCTCCTCTACGCCTCTAGTTTGTTTCCTTTTTGGGACTTGACCTAGTTTGTGTTCAGGTTTGTGGGGTGCCTTCCAAAACCCTCGTGCTTCCGTGTTAATAAAAATTGGATGGTCCCGGCAGGCTGTGCTGCTGTCCAGTCTCGCAGTGATTTGCTGAGTTCATGTACACGAACCCTCTCTCTCTGGCTGTGTTTACTCGAGAAAGCGTCTCTCTTGCTATCTTACTCTCTGTTCGTGGTACATTATAGTGCTCTTCGCTGTGCTCTGTGCCGTCGTTGTGCTTGATTCTTCGTCCGCTATTTGGTTCGGATTGTGCTGTGGGTAAGGGCACGGATTATCTAGATTTGCGGAAGGCAGTGGATTACAGCAGCGTTGGTGTTACACAAGGCTGAAGTATCAGGCGCGTTATTTATGTTCAGAACATTCGTCAGTCAACAGAGCAGTTTTGGCATTCCACACGCCTTTAAACGTAAGATGTAAGTAAAAGAATGAGTTCGTGCGCAACATATACTTGTGTCCAGGGAGTGCAAGTTTGCGCATCTCGGGATGTGCAGTACTGCCCCTACAAAACAATTGGGTCGGTGTTCGTAGGAAGTTTATTGTCACATTTGACGGTCGACAATTCAGAGCTATCAATTGCGCAGTTCGAAAGGTTTAGCAGACCGGTATGAGGAATTTGCATGGTCGCAAGTAGCACATTTGACACGGTCGAAATTTCAGAGCATATACTGATCGCTTCCAGTTCGAAGTTTAGCGGATCGGTAAGCGGATTTCCATGGTCGCAAGGAGCAGGTTCGCAGTTTGCAACGGCGATAGCAGATGCGCCATGTGGGTCGGGGGAAATGCTCATTCGCAATCATTGTCAGGTCGGCTTGCGAAGGATGCTAAAGTCGACGCGCAACCCTTTTTAGGGCTAAATGGCTCCGCCTTCCGGTGTGACCGGTGTGACCGTCGAGTCTCTCCTACATTGAGGGCGTAAATAGTCTCGGGTCGATGCAGGAGCCCACCCTGGAGCCCGCAGCCAGACGGTGCCGTATCGAAACGGAAGTGCGTCTTAAGCTGGAACGTTTCCCAAGCTCGCGAATCGCAAGTCTCTGGATTTCGATCATCTGATCTGACGTGATCAAAAACTTGGATTGATCTCGGGCACCCAGGTCCCCCCCCTGCCCTCCAGTCCCACAAGAAATAGTTGCCCTTCAGGCAGGGTTTGCGGGCAAAGCCCCCCCTAAGTATCTAGCCAGTTCTCTTCTGATCTGAAAATCCTTCTATCCCTTGTCCCATCGACCGAGCGCATCTTGCGGTGAGGGTCCCACATTCTGGAATCTGCCACCTTCCCTTCCCCACTTCTTCCCTCCTCCACTGCTCCACCACTTCCTTCCGTCCCCCATAGCCTTCTCCCCCTCCAGTGCTGTCCGAGGACCCCCTCCAGACGCCTTCCTTAAGTCACGCTGATTTGGCACACAGCTTTCTTGTTTCCCCACCTATCATGGCCACCATACAGATGGACCCTCCCCATGCTGTGGACACGGGGGCCGCTTGCTCATGTTGCCTGGGCCTGTCCACAGATGCATTGCAACGATGTGCAGCGTGCAAGCATGCAAAATGGTATCACACAACCAGGTGAGTGCCCTACGGCAAGCCTGCACCACCTGCTCAGGTTGTTAAACACAGTGTTTCAGCCGGTGTTGGGGTGGGGTTTATGAGGGTGATAAGGCGTTGAGGTGCAAGCAGTCGCTGTATCTTAGTTAGGCTATGCATGGGATACAGTTTCCAGCCAGCTCCCTACGGTAGCCTGCACCTGTTCAGGTTGTGAAACAGGTGTTCAGGGTGTTAAGCACCTGTTCAACAACTTCATGTTTAACCAATGTTGTAAATAAACAGGTGTTAACACCCTAAACACCTGTTTGACAACCTGAACAGGTGCAGGCTACCGTAGGGAGCTGGCTGGAAACTGTATCCCATGCATAGCCTAACTAAGATACAGCGAACTGCTTCACCTCAACCCTCCACTCACCACACCAAACACACCACACCACACCAAACACACCACACCAAAAACACCACACCAAACACACCCCACTAAATACACCACACCACACCACACCAAATAAACACACTGATCCACAAATGAATTACAACCCCACCTCCCCCAATGCCCAAGACCCAGTCCTAGGCTCATCCATACACACTCACACCTGAACCAGCATCCACCCATGTTCACACTATCACCACCACAAAGCCCTCCAAGCTGTATTTATGTGTGTTGCAGCTCTGTACATTTGCATTTTCAGCTTGTGTGTTATTGTTTCACAACCTTTTCCTGTCTTCCTGCTGTTTGATCATTTAGATGTATGCTACAACCCAGGGAAGAGTACTACATGACGCGCGCTCGTTATGGAGCCCGACTGCGCGATTGAAGCAATTTGTAACCCCCTTCTGGGTGCAGCGCGCAGATTTCCGTCTTCAGTTGAATCAAAAGCGCAACCCAACAGGAGGCAGTTGCACTGTTGAAGCTACCCAACAGGAGGCAGTTGCGCTGTTGAAGCAACCCAACAGGAGGCAGTTGCGCTGTTGAAGCAACCCAAAATGACCCAATGTAGTACCCTGCTGCAGTCAATGTAGTACCCTGCTGTAGTACCCTGCAGTCCATGTAGTACCCTGCAGTCTAGTACCCTGCTGCAGTCAATGTAGTACCCTGCTGCAGTACCCTGCATTCCATGTAGTACCCTGCAGTCTAGTACCCTGCTGCAGTCAATGTAGTATCCTGCAGTCCTTGTAGTATCCTGCTGCAGTCCAGGAGTTGCCAAATAGGCTGAAGGGACTTGCCCAGCTTAAAGCTGAGCTAGTATGTGAACGGCAGGACATAGACATAAACAAACTTAACAACTTCCTTCTTGCCATGTAGTGAGTGCCAGCAAAAGCACTACAAGCAGCACAAGCGCTTCTGCAAGGTCATGAAGCTGTTTGACCATCTCAACTCTGATCTGCCGGAGTCAGCTCGCCCCTCAACGGCAACTCAGTACTACACCCAACGCATCAACGCCAGGCAGGCCATGGAGCCCATGATGGGCAGGTGAGAAATCGTGACAGTAATTACGCACTCAATGCTAAAACCATTGCAGAGAAATCATGACCAGAGAAAATATTAATAAAGAAATCACGCAGAGAAATCAACATGCAGAGAAAACATGATAAAAAAGAAAATCACGCAGAGAAATCATGCTAGTAGTTATGCACCCAACGCATCAACGCCAGGCTGGCCATGGAAACCCATGATGGGGCAGGTGAAGAAATCATGGCAGAGAAAAAACATGATAAAGGAATCATAACAGAGAAATCATGCTAGTAGTTATGCACCCAACGCATCAACGCCAGGCTGGCCATGGAACCCATGATGGGCAGGTGAGAAATCATGCAGAGAAAAACATGATTAAAGGAATCATGACAGAGAAATCATGACAGTAGTTATGCACCCAACGCAGATCAACGCCAGCTGGCCATGGAACCCACTGATGGGGCAGGTGAGAAATCATGATCAAGAATCATGACAGAGAAATAATGACAGATAGATAATGACAGAGAAATCATGACACTAGTTATGCACTCAATGCTAGGCAGGCCATGTTGGGCAGGTGAAAAATCATAACAGAGGAATCATGACAGAGAAATCATGACAATAGTTATGCAGTACCCAATGCTTCAATGCTAGGCGGCCATGGAAGCCATGATGGGCACTTGGGCAGGTGAGAAATCATGGCAGAGAAATCATGACAGTAGCGATGCACTCAACGCATCAACGCCAGGCTGGCCATGGAACCCATGATGGGCAGGTGAGAAATCACGGCAGAGAAATCATGACAGTAGTTATGCACCCAACCCATCAACGCCAGGCAAGCCATGGAGCCCATGATGGGCAGGTGAGAAATCATGGCAGAGAAAACATGATAAAGAAATCATGACAGAGAAATCATGACAGTAGCGATGCACTCAACGCATCAACGCCAGGCTGGCCATGGAACCCATGATGGGCAGATAAAGAAATCATGACAGAGAAGTCATGACAGTAGTCATGCACCCAACGCATCAATGCAGGCTGGCCATGGAACCCATGATGGGCAGGTGAGAAATCACGGCAGAGAAATCATGACAGTAGTTATGCACCCAACGCATCAACGCCAGGCAAGCCATGGAACCCACGATGGGCAGGTGAGAAATAATGACAGATAAATCGTGATCGAGAAATCATGACAGGTAAATCATGACAGATAGATCATGACAGATAAATCGTCATCGAGAAAATCATAACGACAGGTAAATCAGACAGGTAAATCGTGACAGATAAATCATGACAGATAAATCATGACAGATAAATCATGACAGATAAATCGTGATCAAGAAACCCGACAGATAAATCACGACAGATAAATCATGACAGATAAATCATGACAGATAAATCGTGATCAGGTCAAGCAAATCATCAGATAAAATCATGACAGATAAATCATGACAGATAAATCATGACAGATAAATCATGACAGATAAATCATGACAGATACATGATGATCAAGAAATCATGACAGATAAATCATGACAGATAAATCATGACAGATAAATCGTAATCAAGAAATCATGATCGAGAAATCATGACAGGTAAATTAGAACTGATAAATCATGACAGATAAATCATGGCAGATAAATCATGACAGATTAATCATGAGAGATTAATCATGACAGAGAAATAATGACGGAGAAATGAAATGACACAGAATCATGAACACAGAAATCATGACAGAGAAATCATGACGCTGAAATCATGACACAGAAATCATGACAGAGAAATCATGACACAGAAATCATGACACAGGAATTATGCTAGTAGTTATGCACCCAATGCTTCAACGCTAGGCAGGCCATAGAAGCCCATGATGGGCAAAAGTGAGGGGAGGCTGAGCAGACAGCACAATAACAATCATTATGACTAGGGTTTGGGGTTCAGGGTTACAAGAAAGGAAGGATGATATAACAATCATTATGAATAGGGTGTAGGGTTTAGGGTTCAGGGTTTTAGGGAAAGGAAGGCGCAATAATAATCATGATAAAGTCATAATGATAGTACCTTACAGTCTAACATACAATATGCACACTCATCAAACGCTCAACCCCCTCATGCCTTCCAATATACCTTCAATAATATGACCTTACAGTCCTATGACCTTACACACAGTGTTCACACTCATCATACCCTCAAACCCCCTCATGCCTTCCAATATTCCATACACGTAATATGACTTACAGTCCTTATGACCTTACACACAGTGTGCACACTCATCATACCCTCAAACCCCTCATGCCTTCCAATATACCTTCAATAATATGACTTTACAGTCCTATGACCTTACACACAGTGTACACACTCATCAAACACTCAACCCCCTCATGCCTTCCAATATACCTTCAATAATATGACTTTACAGTCCTATGACCTTACACACAGTGTACACACTCATCAAACACTCAACCCCCTCATGCCTTCCAATATTCCATACAGTAATATGACCTTACAGTCCTATGACCTTACACACAGTTTGCACTTTTGAAATGCGTACCCTCCTCATGCCGCAGGCCGCTTGAAATGAGGGAAGCTAGGGCCATCATGTGCGAAGCTAAGTGCAGCGTCTGCATGCGGTGAGTTTTGTTTATATTTGTTTTATTTGTATTGAGATGAGAGCAGCTAGGGCCATCATGTGCAAAGCCAAGTGCAGCGTCTGCATGCGGTGAGTTTTGTTTGTATTTGTTTTATTTGTATTGAGATGAGAGCAGCTAGGGCCATCATGTGCAAAGCCAAGTGCAGCGTCTGCATGCGGTGAGTTTTGTTTGTATTTGTTTTATTTGTATTGAGATGAGAGCAGCTAGGGCTATCATGTGCAAAGCCAAGTGCAGCGTCTGCATGCGGTGAGTTTTGTTTATATTTGTTTTATTTGTATTGCGATGTGAGCAGCTAGGGCCATCATGTGCGGAGCTAAGTGCAGCGTCCGCATGCGGTGAGTTTTGTTTATATTTGTTTTATTTGTATTGAGATGAGAGCAGCTAGGGCCATCATTTGCGAAGCAAAGTGCAGTGTCTGCATGGGGTGAGTTTTGTTTATATTTGTTTTATTTTACTAGTTATGCATCTATACACACCCCTCCACTCTCCACTCCACAGAACAGTGCTTGGCCATTTATATATGCATGTTACAGGCTAGGGGTGGGCAAGGGTTGCCAATTAGGCTCAAGGGACCTGCCCCAAAGAAATGTATGCACTTACTCGCACTCCTCCCCTCTTTCATCCACAGAACACCAGACCAGCTGGCAGCTAGCGGCTCTCAACTCTCGTGCTGCAATTAGTGCCACTGGGGGCTGCGTGTGCTCGGCCATTTATATATGCATGTCAGGGATGTATTTTTCAAATCAAAAAGAGGAAATCTGATTCCTTTTTATTTTATTCCTCACTATTTTCCTCCCAAAACGGGATCCTTATTCCGATTATGATCGATTTGGGTAATTTTGAGTCAATTTCAGTATATAAAAAAAAATCTTTTTTTATTTTTAGGTTTCTTATTCCGGCAATTTCGGCCAAAACGGGGTCTTGTATTCGGATCGGAATGTATTCCGGAAAAAAACATCCCTGATGCATGTGACAGGCCAGGGTTGGGCAGGGGTAGCCAACCAGGCTCAAGGGACTTGCCCACCCGGAAGCAATGTGTGTACGTACTCTCACTCCTCCTCTCTCCCATCCACAGAACACGAGACCAGCTGGCAGCTAGCGGCTCTCAACTCTCGTGCTGCAATTAGTGCCACTGGGGGCTGAGTGTGCTCGGCCATTTATATATGCATGTTCCCTACCGCCTGGAGGGTGACACTTACTATGTCTTCCATGGTGACTTTCCCCAGCTGCGGCGTACGGGAGGGTCCCCCTTAACACCCACGCCCCTCCAGGCGTTTATCCTTTTTTATGCATGTTACAGGCCAGGGGTGGGCAGGGGTAGCCAACCAGGCTCAAGGGACTTGCCCACCCGGAAGCAACCGGCATTTTTATTACTAAAACTGCCAGTGTAGTACTCCGGCATTTTTTTTTGTCTGCCTGACACCATACCGATTCTCCTCTGAAAGTGGTGCAACAAGAGATGTGTGTACTTACGCCCAATCCACTCTCCCATCCACAGAACACGAGACCAGCTGGCCGCCACTGGCTCTAAAATCTCGTTAAAAGATTGTTGTCAAACTGACACTACAAAAAAAGCGTTGCTAAAATAAATGTAAAAAAAACGATGATGTCAACCTCACACTAAACGTAGATGTCGTCAAAATAAATGTAAAAACATAAACATTGCTGTCACACTCAAAAAACAAATGTTGTCAAAACAAATGCAAAAAAAAGAAAAAATGTTGTCAAACTCACTCTCACTCCTCACTTTTGTGTGGGCTCCAAATAACACGAGACCAGCTGGCCGCCACTGGCTCAGGGATATTGTTTTCCGCTATTTATAGCGATCGCTAGTTTTGACCCCGTTTTGGAGAAATTATCGCTATAAAAAAGAAAAAAAAAGTTTTTTTATTTTTTGCCCCAAATGGCCCTCCAAAGCTACAAAAAGCTATAAAACACCAAAACGCTGTCCCTGGAGGAGGCCTACAACCATAAAGCTAGAAAAAACCCACTTTCAGATTTGAAAAGAAAATCACTGCACTGGCTCTAAACTCTCGTGCTATGAAAAGCGCCATTGGGGATGGGCGTGCTATACCATTTGTGTATGTATGTTGCAGTCCAGGGGTAGCCTTCCAGGCTAAAACGACCTGCCCAACCTGAAACAATGTGTGTACTAACACTCTCTCCTCCTCTCTCCCCTCCACAGAACACGAGACCAGCTGGCAGCCACTGGCTCTAAACTCTCATGCTGTGAGAAGTGCCATTGGGGATGGGTGTGTACGGAGCACGAAGCGGAGTACCACACGGAGGATAAGCACGGAAAGGCATGCAGCCAGTTCAAGCTGATGAATGACGCGCAGATTCAGGTGTCTGAGATGTTGGCTAAGACAGGTGAGCTAAAAGAGTTTTGGCTGCCAAATGTGCTGTGTGGTCTGCCTAATGTGCTGCTGGTTGGGTGTTTTACAGGAAACACAAGGAGCAGTTAGCGCATTAAAGAAGAGCATGGAAAGGCATGCAGCCAGTTCAAACTGATGAATGACGCCCAGATCCAGGTGTCTGAGATGTTGGCTAAGACAGGTGAGCTAACAAGTGTGGTCTGCCTAATGTGCTGCTTGGTTGGGTGTTTACAGAAACACAAGGAGCAGTAGCGCATTAAGGAAAAGCATGGAAAGGCATGCAGCCAGTTCAAGCTGATGAATGACGCCCAGGTCCAGGTGTCTGAGATGTTGGCTAAGACAGGTGAGCTAAAAATAGTTGGCTGCCTAATGTGCTGCCTGGTTGGGTGTTTACAGAAACACAAGGAGCAGTAGTGCATTAAAGATAAGCACGGAAAGGCATGCAGCCAGTTCAAACTGATGAAGGACGCCCAGATTCAGGTGTCTGTGATGTTGGCTGAGACAGGTGAGCATACAAGTGTGGGCTACATGGCGCAGTAATGCATAAAGGAAAAGCATGGAAATGCATGTACGATATATATATTAGATTGATGATGATTATATGATGAATGACGCGCAGATTCGGGTGTCTGAGATGTTGGCTGAGACACGTGAGCATACAGCGTATAGTAATACCAGTATTAAATAAAGATAATAATAGTAGATGTATATAGTATATGATGAATGACGCCCAAATCCAGGTGTCAGATGCTGGCTGAGACAAGTGAGCAGACATCAAATAATAATACCAGTAATAAATAAAGATACTAATAGTATATATGTATATATTATATGATGAATGACGCACAGATCCAGGTGTCCAAGATGTCGGCTGAGACAGGTGATCATACAAGTGTGGGCTGCCTAATGTGCTGTGTGAGTTGGGCGTGTACAGAAACACGAGGCGTAGTAGTGCATTAAGGAAAAGCATGGAAAGGCATGTACTATATATATATTAGATTGATGATGATTATATGATGAATGACGAGCAGATTCAGGTGTCTGAGGTGTTGGCTGAGACAGGTGAGCATATAATAAGACGCAGCAGCTACAGTCCACTCTAGTTCCCGAGGATGGATGAAGTAGCTACAGTTATACAAGGACATTGGTTCCACATCTCAACCCCACCACTACCATCGCTACTGAAATCATAATCGCATGTTACCCCCTTAAACAGGCAGGATGCCTACCTACCTGCCTGAGACCCAACAGCTTCAGCCCACTCCAGTTCCCGAGGATGGGTGGAGTAGCTACAGTGCTACAAGGCCCTTTGTTCCTAAGCTAAACCCCACCACTACCATCGCTACTGACATCACAATGGCCTGTTTCCCCCTTGAGCAGGCAGGATGCCTACCTACCTGCCTGAAACCCAGCGGCTTCAGCCCACTCTAGTACCTGAGGATGGCTGGAGTAGCTACAGTGCTACAAGGCCCTTGGTTCCGCGTCTCAACCCCACCACTACCACCGCTACGGACATCACAATCGCCTGTTTCCTCCTTGAGCATGCAGGATGGGTGGAGTAGCAACATTGCTACAAGGCCCTTGGTACTGCATCTCAACCCCACCACTACCACCGCTACTGACATCACAATCGCCTGTTTCCTCCTTGAGCATGCAGGATGGGTGGAGTAGCAACATTGCTACAAGGCCCTTGGTACTGTATCTCAACCCCACCACTACCACCGCTACTGACATCACAATCGCCTGTTTCCTCCTTGAGCATGCAGGATGGGTGGAGTAGTGTTGGAACAGCTGAGATGATAGTCCCACGTTGCCGACAAGCACGTGGGTTACATGTAGCTATTCAGCTACTAAGCTACCTCATTCTACTTGGACAGCCATCGGAGCTGTGTTACCTCTCTTTTTACTTCATGTAACTAGTGCATCGTTCTTATTTATGCTCCAACAGGTTTTGTGCTCAGCTCGCTAACCACTGTGCTACTAGGACGCCAGAGAAGCTGGGTCCGGCAGGATCGGCAGGAGTACTGCCCACTGCTTTGCAAGACTATCCAGGTTCGAGGAGCCTGGCGTTTGCCCTCCGAAAATTAGATAACCAAACGCGACTGTAGGGCTGTTCTGAGTGCGTCCCTGAAAGAAATATTGTGACCGCTTTGCCCAAACCACCAAACACCTCGCACTATTTTTCTGCCTTGCACACTGATCATTGATGGGCTACTTCCCAGGGGACATCCGGATCAGCCTTGACATCTTTGTCGCACACCGTGACTCGGTGCCGAGCATCCCCCACCTCATCAACACCACTTGCACTTACCTGGGGGATTACCTAGAATGCGAGCTGCATTCTCGCTCAGCTCCTCTCTGTTCATCGCACCTTCATAGGATTCTTCCCGAGATTCACGAATGTATGGAACTTGCAGGACTGATGGTAGAAGAGCTTCTTATCATCATTGCGCACCCCCTCACAGCAAGACACGAAAGGCTTGAACACATTATCCTGCCTGTAATTTTGTATGCGCTTAGAGCTCTGATCGTAGGTATGGGCAATGATTTTGGGGACCCGTCCACCCATGACTCTTGCCTCGACCTGGCAGTATTGCATACTCCTTCAGGAGCTTGATCGTGCTTCGCCTGCTCTTGCTGTTCTTCCCATGTCTGCGCCTACCCCTGCAGGTACCTCCGAAAATCAAGGCGGCGAATCTGATGATGACGCAGATGACACCAAGCCTGGACGGTCCTGCTTACTCCTTGAGGAGCTTGATCGTGCTTCGCCTCCCCTTGCTGTCCCTCTCATGTCTGCGCCCACCTTGCAGATAGCCAGAGAAGAGGAAGAATCTGATATTGATGCTAAGCCTGAGCAGTCCTGCTTCCATCTTGATGAGGAGCTTGATAGTGCTGCACATGCTCTTGCTGTCCTTCCCATGTCTGAGCCTACCCCTACAGATAGCTTGGACAAGGAGGAAGACTCTGATGATGATGACGAGCCTGAGCAAGACGCAACCAATATTGTGTGTCATGCTGCTCTTGTTGTGCCTCCTGCTATATCTAAGCATGCCCTTGCTGCTGTCCGTGATCAATCAGTGTTTGGCTTAAGTTTGACGGCACCGTCTGATGATCCCTGTGCTGCTACAAGTGTCTTGGCTGGTACTACCTTCTGTGCTACACCATGGCAGACATTATCTTGATCTGGAAGAGCTGCTGGGCCTCAAGATGGGAGGAGCTGGTGTATCTTGAGATGAGAGGTGCTCATGTATCCAAGATGGGAGGAGCCTTCTTCAAATCTCTAGTTTCTTATGTCTTAGTATGAATATAGTCTCCTTAGTATTGGTTGATGAGCCCACATCTATTCAGTGTGGGTTGGTGACAGTTCCCAATCATGCCTATCATGGTCCCCCTCTGTGCGATACCCACAGGAGTGTACTTAATGATTGGGTTTTCCCTGTGCCTTTGATATGTGACTAGTTATAAGCACACCTTGCTTTAGTTTGGTGCTTGTTGTGATTCAGCCATTTTCCTTGGTCTTCAGTGTCATATTTTCTGTTGCATCTTTCTGTTCTGAAGTATGCTGTCTCTAGATCTGACCTCACTAAGCTTGGGATCTACGCAATTGCCTAATCTTAGTGAGGTCAGATCTAGAGACAGCATACTTCAGAACAGAAAGATGCAACAGAAAATATGACACTGAAGACCAAGGAAAATGGCTGAATCACAACAAGCACCAAACTAAAGCAAGGTGTGCTTATAACTAGTCACATATCAAAGGCACAGGGAAAACCCAATCATTAAGTACACTCCTGTGGGTATCGCACAGAGGGGGACCATGATAGGCATGATTGGGAACTGTCACCAACCCACACTGAATAGATGTGGGCTCATCAACCAATACTAAGGAGACTATATTCATACTAAGACATAAGAAACTAGAGATTTGAAGAAGGCTCCTCCCATCTTGGATACATGAGCTCCTCTCATCTCAAGATACACCAGCTCCTCCCATCTTGAGGCCCAGCAGCTCTTCCAGATCAAGATAATGTCTGCCATGGTGTAGCACAGGAGGTAGTACCAGCCAAGACACTTGTAGCAGCACAGGGATCATCAGACGGTGCCGTCAAACTTAAGCCAAACACTGATTGATCACGGACAGCAGCAAGGGCATGCTTAGATATAGCAGGAGGCACAACAAGAGCAGCATGACACACAATATTGGTTGCGTCCTGCTCAGGCTCGTCATCATCATCAGAGTCTTCCTCCTTGTCCAAGCTATCTGTAGGGGTAGGCTCAGACATGGGAAGGACAGCAAGAGCATGTGCAGCACTATCAAGCCCCTCATCCAGATGGAAGCAGGACTGCTCAGGCTTAGCATCATCATCAGATTCTTCCTCTTTCTCTGGGCTATCTGCAAGGGTGGGCGCAGACATGAGAGGGACAGCAAGGGGAGGCGAAGCACGATCAAGCTCCTCAAGGAGTAAGCAGGAACAAGTAGCTACAGTGCTACAAGGCCCTTGGTGCTGCATCTCAACCCCACCCCTACCAGTGCTTCTGAAATCACAATCGCCTGTTTCCTCCTTGAGCATGCAGGATGGGTGCAGTAGCTACAATGCTACAAGGCCCTTGGTGCTGCATCTCACCCCACCCCCCCCCCCCCTCTCCACTCTAGCTATCAGCAGCAGCAGCAAGAGGCTGCTACTGAAATCAGAATTCCTTTTTAATAATAATAAAAAAGCGCAATCCCTTGTTTCCCCCTTGAGCAGGCAGGATGCCTACCTACCTGCCTGAAACCCAGCGGCTTCAGCCCACTCTAGTTCCCGAGGATGGGTGGAGTAGCTACAGTGCTACAAGGCCCTTAGTGCCTCAGCTGAACGCCACCACTCTAGCCATTATCAGCAAGCGGCTGAGCCAAGCACTCACTGTGATGCTGGCGCTGCAGAAGTTCTACACTATCGAGGTGGGTGTTTGTGTGTGTGTGTGTGTGTGTGTGTGTGTGTGTGTGTGTGCGTTTTGACAGTGATGCTGGCGCTGCAGAAGTTCTACACTATCGAGGTGTGTGTGTGTGTGTGTGCGCGTGCGTTTTGACAGTGATGCTGGCACTGCAGAAGTTCTACACTATCGAGGTGGGTGTTTGTGTGGGGGTGTGGGGGTGGTTGTGTGTGGGTGCGTGCTTGCGTGCGTGCTGACAGTGATGCTGGCGCTGCTGAAGTTCTACAATATTGAGGCGGGTGTTTGTAGGTGTAGCTGTGTGTGTGTGCGCGTGCGTTTTGACAGTGATGCTGGCGCTGCAGAAGTTCTACACTATTGAGGTGTGTGTTTGTGTGTGGGTGTGGTTGTGTGTGCGTGCGTGCTTGCTTGCGTGCGTGCTGACAGTGATGCTGGCACTGCAGAAGTTCTACACTATTGAGGTGGGTGTTTGTGGGTGTTACTGCAATAATATGGACCTACGTGCGTGCGTGTGTGTATGCGTGCGTGCGTTTTGACAGTGGTGATGGTTGGTGCAGAAGTTCTACACTATCGAGGTGGGTGTTAATGGGCGTAGCTGCAATAGTATGTGCCTATGTGTGTGTGTTTTGTGGTGTGTGTGTGTGGTGTGCGGTGTGCGTTTTAACAGTGATGCTGGAGCTGCAGAAGTTCTGCACTATCGAGGTGGGTCTTAGTGTGTTTGTGTGTTTGTGTGTGTTTGTGCGTGCGTCCGTGCGTGCGTGCGTGCTGACAGTGATGCTGGCGCTGCTGAAGTTCTACACTATAGAGGTGGGTGTTTGTAGGTGTAGCTGTGTGTGTGTTTGTGTGTGTAAGCGTTTTGACAGTGATGCTGGCGCTGCAGAAGTTCTACACTATTGAGGTGGGTGTTCGTGGGTGTAGCTGCAATAAGATGGACCTACGTGCGTGCGTGTGTGCGTGCGTGCATGCGTGCGTGCGTGCGTGCGTGTGTGCATGCGTGCGTGCGTTTTGACAGCGGTGATGGTTGGTGCAGAAGTTCTACACTATCGAAGTGGGTGTTTGTGGGTTTAGCTGCAATAATATGGACCTACGTGCGTGCGTGTGTGTGTGTGTGTGCGTGCGTGTGTGCGTTTTGACAGTGATGTTGGCGCTGCAGAAGTTCTACTCTTTTGAGGTGGGTGATTGTGTGTGCGTGCGTGCGTGCGTGCGTGCGTGCTGACAGTGGTGCTGGCGCTGCAGAAGTTATACACTTTTGAGGTGGGTGTTTGTCGGTGTAAATGCAATAATATGTGCCTATGTGGCTGTGTATGTTTTGACAGTAATCCTGGCACTGCAAAAGTTCTACACTATTGAGGTGGGTGTTTGTGGGTGAAGATGCAATAATGTGCCTGTGTCTGTGTATGTGTGTGTTTTGACAGTGATGCTGGCGCTGTATGAGTCCTACACTATCGAGGTGGGTGTTTGTGGGTGTAGATGCAATAATGTGCATATGTGTGTGTGTGTGTGTAAGTGTTCTGACAGTGATGCTGGCGCTGCAGACGATCTATACTATTGAGGGGGGTGCTTGTAGGTATAGCTGCAATAATATGTACCTACTTGTCTGTGTATGGTTTGACAGTAATCTTGGCGCTGCAGAAGTTCTAGACTATTGAGGTGGGTGTTTGTTGGTGTAGATGCAATAATGTGCCTATGTGTGTGTGTGTGTAAGTGTTCTGGCAGTGATGCTGGCGCTGCAGACGATCTACACTTTTGAGGTGGGTGTTAGTAGGTATAGCTGCAATAATATGTGCCTACGTGTCTGTGTGTGACATTCCTGTGTGTTTCTGTGACCTTGCAGAATTTGGTTGGCATGACTGATGTAAACGTTCATGTGGAATATGGCGCTTATGTAATGCTTCTATGATTAAAAAAAACGAATGCACAAAATAACTAGTGATCACAAAATAAATAGTAACAACAAAATAACTAGTAACAACAAAATAACTAGTAATCACAAAATAACTAGTTAGAACAAAATAAGTGGAAGTTGTTTTTGTCGAAACTGTGATCTTGCAGGCTTTGGTTGGCATGACTGACTGATATCAATGTTCATGTGTGTTGCTGTGACCTTGCAGGCTTTGGTTGGCATGACTGACTGATATCAATGTTCATGTGTGTTGCTGTGACCTCGCAGGCTTTGGTTGGCATGACTGACTGATATCAATGTTCATGTGTGTTGCTGTGACCTTGCAGGCTTTGGTTGGCATGACTGACTGATATCAATGTTCATGTGTGTTGCTGTGACCTTGCAGGCTTTGGTTGGCATGACTGACTGATATCAATGTTCATGTGTGTTGCTGTGACCTTGCAGGCTTTGGTTGGCATGACTGACGTAAACGTTCCTGTGGAATATTTCGGTTCTAGAACGCTTCTATGATTAAAAAATATGGGAACAAAATAACTTAAGTTGTTTTTTGTCGAAACTATGGTCTTGGAGGATTTGGGTGGCATGACTGATGTAAATGGTCCTATGGAATGAATATGGCGGTTATAGAATGCTTTAATGATTTAAGAAAACGGAGTCACAAAATAACTAAAGTTTTTGACGAACTGTGATCTCGCAGGATTTGGGTCGCATGACTGATATCAACGTTCACGTTATTGGCGCCGGCTTGTACGAGGTACGGCGGTACAGCACAAGTTGTTGGTTGAATGTGGGGGTCCTCAATTGCTTGTACTGATATTAACATTTGCGTTATTGGCACCCGCTTGTACGAGGTAGGGCGGAATATCACAAGTTGTCGGTTGAACAGGGGGTCCTTCAATCCCGTTTCGACGTTTGGCTCAATGGTAGAGCTCGTTGAAATCAGAAGGTGCGGTGTTCGAATCCCTACAGTTGTGCTTAGGTGTTTGCGGTCGCTGTCAACCGCCATGGTAGCTTTGTCCAGGTAAAGTAGCTGCTTGTTCCCTACCGCTGTAAGGCGGGGCTCCCTTTATACCATGCCCTACCAGCCGTTATGATTACTATGGGGGTCCTCAATTGCCTATATTGATATCAACATTGGCGTTGTTTGTGCCGGCTTGTACGAGGTACACCTGTACAGCACAATTTGTTGGTTGAATATGGGGGGCTTCAATCGCCTGTACTGCTATCAACATTGTTTTGTTGATGCCGGCGTGTACGAGGTACGGGCGGTACTGCACAAGTTGTTGGTTGAACATGGGGTTCCTCAATTGCCTGTACTGATATCAATATCCATATCATTGGCGTCGTTGGTGCCGGCTTGTACGGAGGGGGGATGCTGGTAGCCACAAAGCCAGTACCCACAAGCCAGATCTCCTATACCCTAAACCCTAAACCCTATAACCTAAACCCCTAAACCCTAAACCCTAAACCCAAGGAGATCTGGCTTGTGGGTACTGGCTTTGTTGGTACTCGCTTCCCCCCACCGGCTCGTACATGTAGGGTGGTACTTCCTTTTTTACAAAATGGATGTTAGTCTCAAAAAGGGCGGGTCTCAGTGCGCTAGCCTCATCTCAACTTGGATTTGGCCGATGTGATCAGCAGAGTCACTACCACATAAGGAGGGAGTAGGCCCCCGTACTTTCTTTTTACAATAAGGATGTTCGCCTCAACAAGGGCGTCTCATAAGAGAATGCTCGCCCCAAAATGGGCGGGTCTCTGCGCTAGCCTCAACTAAACTTGGATTGTGTCCATGTGGTCGGCAGAGTCACTCTTACACAAGGAGGGAGTAGGCCCCTGAAGGTCGGTGGGAGATGCCGACCATAGTTGTTCTTTTCAGCTTTAAGCAGCAGCTTCTAGACAGCTCCCTGAGATTGCCACTGGGCCAAACTCAAAGATTCCAGTAGCCCTGGGAAGCTGACGATATCAGCTACAAGTGCCTATGTTGTTTCAAGTTTGGATGAAAAGAGAGCCCATGTATACGGTAATCAGAATCATATGTATTGCATTGGATTTAGGTGCCTGCAGATGCGGTGTGGGAGGAGCTGTTTCACCTGTTGCCGTCTCTAAGGAAGCTTCACGTCGCATTCATTGGACCTGAAGTAGGCGACATCATCAAGGAGGAAGACAACATGACGGTGTGCAGGTTTTGCAATATTATATTTGATTCAAATACACTCTCCTTGTATTTATGTTCATGAAGTGCATGAAGTAGGCAACATCATCAAGGAGGAAGACAGTATGACGGTGTGCAGGTTATGTAATATTATATTGTATTTGATTACACTCTCCTCGTATTTATGTTCATAAAGTGCATGAAGTCGGTGACATCATCAAGGAGGAAGACAACATGATGGTAGGGAATTTTTATATTAAATAATATTCAAATGCAATTTCTTCGTATTTATATTCATTGGACCTGAAGTGGGCGGCATCATCAAGGAGGAGGACAACATGACGGTAAGCAGTTTTTGAAATATTATTTTTAATTTGAATACACTCTCCTCGTATTTATGTTCATGAAGTGCTTGAAGTCGGTGACACGATGGAGGAGGAAGACAATATGACTGTAAGCAGGTTTTGTGATATTATATATTATTTAAATGCAATTTTCTCGTATTTATATTCATGAAGTGCGTGAAGTGGGTGACATCATCAAGGAGGAGGACAACGTGACGGTAAGTAGGTTTTGTAATATTATATATGATTTAAATGCAATTTTCTCGTATTTATATTCATGAAGTGCGTGAAGTGGGTGACATCATCAAGGAGGAGGACAACATGACTGTGAGCATCTTTTGTAATATTATTTAATATTCAAATGCAATTGTTTCGTATTTATAGGAATGGAGTGCATGAAGTGGTGACATGATGGAGGAGGCTGACAATATGATGGTAAGCATCTCTTGTAATATTATTTAATATTCAAATGCAATTGCTTCGTATTTATATGCATGGAGTGGTGACATGATGGAGGAGGCTGACAATATGACGGTAACTAGTTTTTGTATATTGTATTCAACTATAATTTTCGCGTATAGCCCCTTCCAGTGATATACATCGGTCTAGTGGTAGACCAAATCACTCTGAGGATGAAGAGTCGGGGGGTCGATTCCCCTTTCGGTCGCTCTTGGCGTTGCAGGTCGTTGTCAACCGCGATGGTAGCTTGTCCAGTTGAGGTAGAAGACCGCTCCCTACCCGCGTACGACGGGTTCCCTTAACACCACGCCCCACCAGGCGTTATCATTACCTTGTCGCATATTTGTATTCATGAAGTGGCTGACATGATCAATGAGGAAGGCAACATGAAAAAGGAAGAAAGATTACAAGGGGCTCATGTCCTAGCAGTGAAACAACACCGCCCTAAAGTCGGACTCGAGAAACCACCCGCCATCTTCCGGCAGCGGGGCTCGAACTCCGGTGGCCGAAGCCGTAACCACCGGGTCTGGACCATACCGCCCTCCAGACTGGGCTATGATGGTATATCATCATCTGCCATTGGGTCGCTTACATATATGAATGATGTGCTGAAGTGTGAAGTTTGAATGAAGTGTGAATGAATGATGGGCTGAAGCGTGAAGTGTGAATGAATGATGCGCTGAAGTGTGAAGCGTGAAGTGTAAATGAATCATGGGCGAAGGTGTGAAGTGTGAATGAAGTGTGAATGAATGATGGGCTGAAGTGTGAATGAATGGCGGGCTGAAGTGTGAAGTGTGAATGAATGATGGGCTGAAGTGTGAATGAATGACGGGCTGAAGTGTGAAGTGTGAATGAATGATGGGCTGAAGTGTGAATGAATGACGGGCTGAAGTGTGAAGTGTGAATGAATGATGGGCTGAAGTTTGAAGTGTGAATGAAGTGTGAATGAATGATATGACGTCCATGAAGTGGGCGCCATCATTGAGGAGAAGAACAACATGACGGTAAGCAGCGTCTGCCGTGGGTTGGCTTACAAATATGTGCAGAAAGATAGTGATAACGCCTGGTGGGGCGTGGTGTTAAGGGAGCCCGTCGTATGCGGGTAGGGAGGGGTCTTCTACCTCAACTGGACAAGCTACCATCGCGGTTGACAACGACCTGCAACGCCAAGAGCGACCGAAGGGGGAATCGAACCCCCGACTCTTCATCCTCGAGTGATTTGGTCTACCACTAGACCGATGTATATCACTGAAAGGGGCTACAAATATGTAGGGTTATCAATATCTTCCTGGTCCTAAGATTATCAGGCGATATATCATACAATATTGCACTGTATATGGTACGATATTGCACGATATATCGTATGATATAGGTATCCAGGTTATCATGATTGACACCCCTACAAATATGAATGATCGTATGAAGTGTGAACAAGCGAATGAATGAATGAATGGATGGATGGATGAATGGGCCTGAATGGACGGATGAATGAATGGATGGATGGATGAATGAATGGATGGATGGATGAATGGACCTGAATGGACGGATGATTGAATGGATGGATGGATGAATGGGCCTGAATGGACGGATAAAGAAATGAGCGGATATGTCATATGTTACTTGTGTGAATGAACAAGCGAATGAATGAATGGATGAATGAAGTAATGAATTAATGGATGGATGAATGGGCGAAGAAATCATCGAGCGGACGGACAAATGATTTAACGGGGGGGAAAGGCAAAAACAATGAATGGAAGAACCAACCAGTCATCCAATGAATGGAAGAACCAACCAGTCATCCAATGAATGAACAGACATTTAGAAGAAGGAACGGACAAATGGAGGAACGAATGAATGAACTGTCCAGCCAGCCAACCAACCAACAAACCAGCCAACCGCCAGCCAACTAACCAGCCAACCATCCAGCCAGCCAACCAACATATGAACACATGAATGAAATGACGTATGAATGAATGAGTACATGTGCATTGGTGGTTGGCCCCGTGCAAGCAAACGGCCTGGCACCCTCAAGCTCACGCCTCGTCATAAGGCGTGTTATGTATTCATGTATGCAATACCTCTGCATAGGTGGTTGGCTTCAGTGCAAGTAAACAGGCTGGCCTCCTCAACCTCACGCCTCGTCATAAGGCGTGTTATGTCTTCATGTATGTAATACCTCTGCATAGGTGATTGGCCCTAGTGCAAGCAAACGGGCTGGCCCCCTCAACCTCACGCCTCGTCCTGAGGCGTGTTATTTATTCATTTATGTAATACCCGTGCATAGGTGGTTGGCCCTAGTGCAAGAAAACAGGCTGGGCCCAAGCCAGTGTCCACCACTATCCAGGCCTCCCTTACCCCCCCCCCCCCCCCCCCCTGCCACCCCACCCACCCACCCACAATGTCCACCCACGCTTCGACAGAAGGTGTGTTATTTATTCATGTACGAAATATATTTGCAGGAATTCGACATGGCTGTGTGCCCTGGATGCAAAAGGTTTGAGAAGCGTCGGATCTACAGCTACGGCATGTTCCCTTACCATGTGTACCTGGACAAGGTGAAGCAAGCCACGCCACTCCAAGCTGCGCCCCCAACAATCGTCGCAGCATTCAACAGTGGCATGTGAGTTTGTCATAAAAAAGAACTATTTGCTTTCTTCCTTTTTCTTCCCTTTTCTTCCTTTTTTTCATGATGCACATAATCACCCCATGACTCAGTCAAGCCACGCCACTCCAAGCTGCGCCCCCAACAATCGTCGCAGCCTTTAAAAGTGGCATGTAAGTTTGTCATTGTTCTCTTTGTTTTCGTGATGATCATGAGCATCTGCAGCTATGGCATGTTCCCTTACCATGTGTACCTTGACAAGGTGAAGCAAGCCACGCCACTCCAAGCTGCTCCCCTAACAATTGTCGCAGCATTCAACAGTGGCATGTGAGTTTGCCATAACAATAAAAATAACACAAAACATAAAATAAATACATATAATAAAAAAACTGTCACAGCATTCAACAGTGGCATGTAAGTTTGACATGTTTTTCTTTGTTTTCGTGATGATCATGAGTGTCTGCAGCTATGGCATGCTCCCTTACCATGTCGGATCCACAGCTACGGTATGTTCCCCTAGCATGTGAACCTGGACAAGGTGAAGCAAGCCACGCCACTTGAAGCTGCTCCCCCAACAATCGTCGCAGCATTCAACGGTTACATGTGAGTTTTCCTTTTTTCCTTTTCTTCTTTTTCTTCATTTTTGTGTTCATGATGCTCATAAATCCCTCTTGACTCCGTCAAGCCACGCCACTTCCAGCTGCGCCCCTCAACAATCAGAGTTTCAGATTTAAAAAAGTGTTTCCTTTTTTCCTCATTTTTTCCATGATGTTCTTGAGCCCCCCCTTGATTCTGTCAAGCCACGCCACTTCCAGCTGCTCCCCCAACAAGCGTCGCAGAATCCAACAGTGACATGTGATTTTCTTCTGTTATGTTCATAAATCCCCTTGACTCTGTCAAGCCACGCCACTTCCAGCTTTGTCCCCAACAATCAGAGTTTCACATTAAAAAAAAGAGTTTCCTTTTTTCCCCATTGTGTCCGGTATGTTCATAAGTCCCTTTTAGGGCAGCTTTTTCCACAGGCCATTGCAGTAGGTGAAACTACGATGTAAACTCCGGAAATTGCTTCGCGTTTGCTTTTCAAAGAAACATAGGAAATGACCCCCCCCCCCCCCCCCGTGTGTGTGTGGACCTAACGAACCTGACGTGGCAGCCTGTGCCAAGGCCAACAGGTGCCAACCAATGCCAAACGAATCAATGCCAACTAAGTAGCTGCACAATGCCTGAGCCAACCGTCTGCGACGTCCGAAACAATAAAATAGCGTGCAGCGCGATGCTGCACCCAAGCCATCAGTCGCTTGGAAACATTAATTATCGCGCATGCGCGATGCTTCACCCAACGTTTCAGAATTCGAAAACATTAACCAGACCTGAGGAAACGATGGACCAATTCTCAAAGAACATTAAAATCGCTCCAAAAACGATGAACCGTGCCTAAAACAATCGCTGGCTCGATACAAGAGTTATTTTCTTAAGAAAAAATGTGAGCCCAGGCGTGCAGTCCCATTTTAAATATTTTCATCCCCCTAAAGCGCAGAGTCAGGTATTGGACCCCGTCAATACCAAAATCTGTATATGGGCCCAAATCCGTAGCAACACCCCCCACGCACCATACTACACACAGCACACCACACACAGCACCCACACGCACAGCATACAACCCCACACACCACACACAGCACCCACACACACCGCACACAACCCCACACACCACACACCCCCCACACACAAAATGAGCCTGAAACTGAAACTGAATCCGAACCTGTCCCTGCCCAGCTATGAAGAGGAGCGTGAGCTTGGGCGTCCCACCTTGAAGGCCCTGGTGGCGGCTGGAACACCTTGTGTGTTCACGTCATACAACCAGCCTAAAAACCTACAACCACACCCTCCTACAACTAGCCTGAAATGAGCCTGAAACTGAAACTGAATCCAAAATTGTCCCTACCCAGCTATGAAGAGGAGCGTGAGCTTTGGCGTCCCACCTTGAAGGCCCTGGTGGCGGCTGGAACACCTTGTGTGTTCACGTCATACAACCAGGCAGAGGCAAAAGGGGACGAGGTGGAATGGAAGGCTGCTGGCGGAGCTGTGCTCCAGGGTCCCAAAGAAAACCCGTACAGGTGTGGAAAAAGAGTGTGTGCGAGTGAAAAAAAAGTACGGTGCTGTAATCCAGGTGAGGGTACCAAAGAAAACCCGTACAGGTCCGAAATGAAATGAAGGGAAGAGTTTAGGGTTAGGAAGGGGGGCTTGGGAGATTAGTGCTAATAGCGCTAATTAGCACGAAAATATATCCCGTAATTATAGCGCTAACTGAAGGTGAAGAGAAGATAAATAGCACGTCGTCGTACGTAGCATTACGTAGCCCGTCATACACTCATACGTACCCTACATAGCCCTACGTACGCAGCCCTACATAGCCCGTCGCACGTACCCTACGTAGCCCGTCGTAGACTCGTAGCCCGTCGTACGTACCCTGCGTAGCCCTACGTAGCCCGTCGCACATACCATACGTAGCCCATCGTAGACTCGTAGCCCGTCTTACGCACCCTACGTAGCCCTTCGTACGTACCTTACGCAGCCCTACGTAGCCCGTTGTACCTCGAGTGTTGCATGTCAAGTGTTGCATCTCAAGTGTTGCATCTCAAGTGTTGCCCGTCGTACCTCAAGTGTTGCATTTGTGGTTGAGTTGGTGGGTGGTTGAGTGGGTGGGTGGTGGTGGTGGTTGAGTGGTTGGGTGGGTGGGTGGTCTGAGAGGGTACAGGTACGAAATGAAATGAAGGGAAGTGTTGCATGACTGTATTGCATTTACATAAATAAATAGTATGCCTTATAACGAGGTGTGAGGTTGACAAAGCCAGCTCGTTTGCTTGAACTGGGGCCAACCACCAAAGTCCAGGTACGGAATGAAATGAAGGGAAGGGTTGCATGTCTTTATTGCATTTGTGGTTGAGTAGGTGTGTGGCTGAGTGGGTGGTTGGTGGTGGTGGTTGGGTGGGTTGAGTGGGTACCGGTACAAAATGAAATGAAGGGAAGTGTTGTTGCATGCCTGTAATGCATTAACGTTAATAAATAGTACGCCTTATTACGAGGCGTGAGGTTGACGGAGCCAGCTCGTTTGCTTGCACTGGGACCAACCACCAAAGTACATCATGAAATGAAATGAAGGAAAGTGCTGCATGTCTGTATTGCATTTGTGGTTAAGTAGGTGGGTGGTGGTGGTGGTTGGGTGGGTTGAGTTGGTACAGGTACAAAATGAAATGAAGGGAAGCGTCGCATGTCTATATTGCATTTTCTATGGAAGGAATTTCACCCCAGGAGGTGGGTCTCCCGACACAAACCAGCGGCACCATATTGTATGTGTTGCATGTGTTTTATGAGTTGTATGTATTGTGTGTGTAGCATGTGTTGTATGTATTGTGTGTGTTGTATGAGTTGTATGTATTGTGGGTATAGCATGTGTCGCATGTGTTGTATGTATTGTGTGTGTTGTATGAGTTGTATGTATTGTGGGTATAGCATGTGTCGCATGTTTTTTATGTGTTGTATGTGTTGCATGTGTTGTATGTATTGTGTCATTGTGTGTGTTGTATGTATTGTGTGTGTTGTATGTTTTGTGTGTGTTGTATGTATTGTGGGTATAGCATGGGTCGCATGGGTTGTATGTATTGCATGTATTGTATTGGTTGTATGTATTATATGTGTTGTATTTGTTGTATTTGTTGTGTGTGCATCAACACTCTAAATATAATTAGTATAAACTTGATCTAATAGATAAAAAATAGTTCGCCTTATTGCGAGGTGTGAGGTTGACGGAGCCAGCCCATTTTCTATCACCCAGGCCAACTACCAACCTAAACCCTAAACCTAAACCCTAAACTTGATCCAATCTATTTGAACCCTGGACTTCTGGATTGCGGAGATTTATTATATATTCATAAGTTTAATATATCAAGGACATAATATTTATAGTAAATCTATTTGAACCCGGAACTTCTGGATTGCGGAGATGTATTATATATTAATTAATCAATATACTTTATCGGGGACATTATATTTCTATTAGATCTATTTGAACCCAGGACTTCTGGATTACGGAGATTTATTCATAAAACCCTGGAGTTGATCTTTGATGTTTTTTTATAGGTCGGGCAAGTCCCTTTATCCAGAATGGCTACCCCCTGAGGCTATCCCTGGGCTGTATCATACATTTGAGTAGGCAGAACAATATATGTTCGAACAGTGCATTGATAATAATAAAAGTAATAATACTGATACTGATGATAATGATAATAATAATAATAATAATAGTAATAATAATAATAATAGTAATAATAATAATAATAATAGTAATAATAATAATTGTGTGCTCTGATGTTGCTGCAGATCACTCGAGCCTATCATGGAGCCAAGCGCGATTGACACGTTTTATTTCCAGAACTACTGGTACTCTCTCTTTGGCAAGAAACAGAGGAAGTAGGAGTGCAATTGACACTATGGCTATCTCGTTATATTGGATTGTACTAGATTGTATAGGCCCTCTCTTTGGCAAGAAACAGGGGAAGTAGGCGTGCAATCGACACTATAGCCATCTCGTTAGATTGGATTGTTCTGGATTGCACTGAATTGCAGTGGCCCTCTCTTTGGCAAGGAAATGAGGGAGTAGGCGTCCAATTGACACTCTGGCCATCTCGTAAGATTGGATTGTACTGGATTCTACTGGATTGTACTGGCCATCTTGTTAGATTGAATTTTACTGGATTGTACTGGCCATCTTGTTAGATTGGATTGTACTGGATTGTACTGGCCATTTCGTTAGATTGGATTGTACTGGATTGCTACATGGTTTTTCAGCCAACTCTGGGCTGCTTGCCGTCTTCAAATTTCAAGTCCCCCCGTGCGATACCCGTGAAAAACGGGGAGCAAGCTAAGCGGATTAGACAGTTAGATTGCTGTCAGCTGTCTTCTTCTGTGAGCAACACCAGTGGGCTTGCCATCTTTACCCTTGGCCAGCCTGGCCGTGTTGTCAATCTATCTGTATGTATGTTGTTACTGCCCAAGGGTGGGCCAAATAGGCTTAAGGGACTTGCCCAACCGTGACAGGTGGGGCTTAAAACGAAAAAACACTGATGAACTGAACCCCAAACAATCGCTTTGCAGACAGGGCGGGGCCCTCAGTTTGTGCTACTGTTCAAATTTCATTATACGCATTTCGATTATTATTTCTGCAGTGCCGTACTGTGCCTCGTGTTTACGGGTTTTATGTACTGTGGCTCGTGCTTCTGTACACACAAAACCCAAGCAGCACATTAGGGTCTGTCTACCTGCTTGTTGTCTACCTATAGGTATGAGGATGTTTGGAAGCAGGGTTGTTCAGGAGGACCCCCAGCTCAGCATCCTGAGACGCAACACATTTTACAGCGTGCGTCCTGAGACGCAACTGACCCGCAACCGACACATAGCTGACCCACAGACTGCGTCCAGCGACGCAACCAACCCACTGAAGCTGCGTCTGCAACGCAACGGACCCTCCCCACGTTGCGCCGCAGGACACACCAGACGCAGGATGCAGGACGCAGCGTCCTGAACAACCCTGGTTGGAAGCCCCCCCCCCTCTAAAAGAACGCGGCCAGCTATAGCACTCAAGTTTCTGTTTGTAGGCAATTAAAAATACTTATAAAACCCCTTATTTTGTCGAATATGGCCTGTATATGACCAAGCAATGTACCGGTATATAGGCACGCAATTACATAATGATGGATGAAGATTTAACTTTAATTGCAGAATTAAAGTATCACTGTAGCACAAACTCAGGGCCCCGATTGTTTGGGTTTCAGTTCATCGATCCTTTTTTTCTTTTTAGCCCTTCCTGTCACTGTCGGGCACGTCCCTTCAGCCTATTTGGCATACCCCTGGACTGTAACATAAATACAATGTGGTATGATGAATATAGGTACAATCAATTATAGTTGCATTACATTGTCATCAGCAGGCCTTTGTTGGCCCAAGACAAGCCCGCTCCACAACATTCGGGAGGGGTCTTCCATCAAAGCCTCAATAAAGAAAGGCAGGATTGAAGCAAGGAAGAATTTTTATTAGCACTAATTCCATCTTTCCATCGTTACAGCCACGAAAGATGCTTTGTACCTTGCAGATAGAATTACACTAACTCCCAGTGACTCAGTGACCAGATACGATCAATTGTATATTCTGTGGAAACGATTAGCTTAATGGTAGAGCTCGTTTACATGGTGTGCTGTACATTCATGCTAGGGTATGACTCACTTTGTCTCACGAGTCCTATCGTGTAGTGCCTGGCAGGGTTTCCATGTGCTGACCATTTAAAAAGTGATGGGACGCCGTAACCTTGTCCTTGCTTGCTGCAATGTTGTTATTGTCCGGCTTTCTCGCCTTCTCTAGAGCGACTGAGAGCGCGCAGGTTCCACGTCCTGCCGCGCCTACTGTAGTGCAGCTGCCATCTAGGGCACGCACGCATCTCAGTACCCTGATGTACTGTCGCTCTCTCCTGTCATCAGCCTATTCCATCTGGCTGATGCCTATTTTACTGTAAGCTATTTACTCTTTATCTCTCCCAGACTCCGGATTTCGAAAAATATTGCCTGTGTAATTTTGTGGACTAGTTAAAAGACCCCCCCCCCCCCCCCCCGACGTGGAGGGGGCTTGTCTTGAGCCAACAATGGCATGTCGTTGACAATGCAATGCAATGTAATGTAACTTATTCCAAGCTATCAAAAAGAATGTTGTTGACCAATGTCAATTGCTTATATGCTTTTACTGCCCAAGACGGCGAGCAGCCGAATTGTTGGCTGGAGCCATAGACCGGTAACCAAGTTCAAGTTCAAGTTCAAGTTCACCAATGTGCATGGATTTTTGCCCAGTCTCAAATAATCCAGATAATTGTAGACTATCCGTAGGGCCCATCAACATCCAATTCAATATCTGGTCCAAAACAAATCGGAAGAGGACCAATATTGATCAATCATTGGTTAATATTGAATGTCCCTTACAAAAACAAGTTCCCTTCAAACTGAGGCGAGGTTTGTTGGTCCCTCTGCCCAATAGAGGATTGTATGCTTGTTACAGTCCAGGTGAGGCATACCCAACTTTGGCTATAGGGCTTAACAAAAAAGGGACCTTCGGACCTTCCCTAACCTCGAATAATCAAAAGAATTATAGACCATTAGCAGGGGCTGGATTAACAGGCACTTAAATAACCTGGTCTTACCGAATCGCAAGAACACTACCGAGGAGCTGAGATAAAGTAGAATACAAAACTACCATGTATCATCAAACACGTTTTTCTCTTTCTTGCAAAAAGAACTGTTGGTCCTCTAGACCCTGGAGTTTACAATTTACAGTTGCACCTCCATTTTAAACACAGATTCTCCACATGTGCCAAAGCCTCTGTTGATGCATCATCCACCTGACTTCTGGATGAACATTTACAGGGATGCATGGAGATCATTTGATCAACTATGTCAGGACCTACGAGTGCCCAGAACGGCAGCCATATCAACGATTCGTGTTCAAAGCCACACTGACAGGCCCCAGTGATGGCCAAGATACCCGCCACCCCATGCGACGCACACAGCAGCGTGCCAATACCTTATCGATCCGCGGCCTCTGATGACCGTGCTTCCTGTCTTCAACATCGATATTCCATTTGTGAGCGATTGTGCTCCTGTGGCTTAAAGAGCCAGGCAGCAGACCAACTGCCGACGCATAATTTGAGGTTTTGTAACCCAGTCAGTTCCGCCTGCGCGCCACCCCCCTTCCGCAAGAACCGCGTTCATCCTGAACCTTCAATATGAAATTACCCCTATCAAACAGCACGCATCCCACGATGATTCATTGGCAGCGGTTTCGCGAAGTACATGCCGACTGAAATCGAATATAGGCGAATATGTGTTAGAACGCAACGGGAACTTTGGCACCTTCCATTGCTCGAATGAGGAGCATGTTCGCAGAGGCATTTTCTCTTCTTCCAGGTTGTGCCAAAACCCATATATGGCTTACATAGCAGTACAAGTACCCAGTCCTGCCTAAAGCTGTGAAACCCCTTGATCGCTCTGTTCAGTTGCTCTCAGTCCTTGTTCGAGCGGCATTCACTATGGTGCGCTCCGCGACTCAGCTGTTCCGTGCGATCCGCTCTGGTAGGTATCCCTGTGATGATGGCTGAGGCGAATCACCAGCATCAGGAAAAAATTAAAGCAGCCGAATATTTACCTGGTTACCTCAACAGTGTGCTTGTTATCTGAAATCGTCTGTAAAATCTGCGTTCGGTGCTGTGATCCCCCTGCTCGCGTCACATAATCACAGTTGCGATGATCTGCTGATGATTGATAACATCAGTGATATGTTTTGTCTACGAATCAGTTATCGCGGCGGATGGTTTTACTCCGGCAACCACGACCCTTCTCCTAACGTTACGCCTTCACAGGTGCCCAAGCTTTGGAGCTTGCGCCCGGAGCTTCCAAGAGTGCCTATGGGTGAGCTGAGTTACTTGATTATCTCCGCTTGCCGATCTCCTCGGTGCTGGTTTGCCACTGCTGGCGGTCTCAACCGTGTTGGTGCTGTATTACTTGTAACTCACTCCTCTCCGTGTTTTCCCCTCTCGCAGCCTTCTGGAGGCCAGGACTGCCTGCGCTGCTCAGGTGTGTAACCGTATTATCCGCGTAACTTAATGTGCCCTGTTTGATCTCTCGCGCAGCCAGTCTGATGTCTTGTCAACTCCTTGCAGAGCCACGCCGGATTCTCTTCCGAGGCTGAGATTCGCAAGCCCAAGTTCAGCTCCAAGTACTTGATCCAGCATATCTCCCAGAAGCTGATCCCCGCTGTGAAGGAGTGGGAGAAGCAGTACCAGCCCCCTGTCATTCATCTTGGACGTGTGCTGTCCGTCGGTGATGGAATTGCTCGCGTTTATGGACTGAAGAGCGTGCAGGTATGAAGCTGATGTTGTTTTCCCCACGAGAAAAATCGGCTCTGACTCACTTTCGGACTTCACGCAGGCTGGAGAGCTTGTCTGCTTCGACTGCGGAGTCAAGGGTATGGCCCTGAACTTGCAGGTAAGCTGTACCTAGGTTATAAGGGTAGGGCAGCTCCATGCAGTCGGTCTCTCTCAAAGTGTGTGTCCTGGTTTCAGTATCTGAACCTGACCTACCACGGTGTCTGATGGGAGTCAGCCAAAACGTTACGCTGAAGCCTGGTTGTCGAGTCTTCATTCTTGCATGGGGATCAAAGCTGAAAGCTTACCTCGACATTCCGCGCATGTTGCTAACACACCTCTTGTTTCATGCTACAGTCTGATCACGTCGGTATCGTCGTGTTTGGTAATGATGCTGGTATCCATCAGGGAGATCTGGTGTACCGTACTGGACAGATTGTGAACGTCCCTATTGGTCCCGGAACCTGCGGACGTGTCATGGATGCCCTTGGTGTCCCCATTGACGCCAAGGGTCCCCTGACCATGGTCAAGAGCTCCCTGGTTGAGGTCAAGGCTCCTGGTGAGTAAATCATGGTGGTTGGTGTTTCTGGTGCTCTTAACGTGTGGAGAATTGAGTGTGCAAATAAAACATAGTACAACATTACACCATTTATTCAGACCGATACTGTGGATTCTGTTGCATCATCCCATTAAGTATCCCACGAAACAGGATGCTGCTGCTTTTCAATGAACTTATCATTGGCTGCCTCCCCTTATCTTTTTGGAACACGTCGGTAGAAAGCCCAAATATCCGAAACTTTTCTGATCTCTCTTTCAGGTATTATTGCCCGTATGTCTGTGCGTCAGCCCATGTACACTGGTATCAAGGCTGTTGATGCCCTTGTGCCCATTGGACGTGGACAGCGTGAGTTGATCATTGGTGATCGCCAGACTGGCAAGACCGCTGTTGCCATTGATACCATTCTCCACCAGAAGACTTGCAACGCTGGCGTCCAGGCCAACAAGCGCATGTTCTGCGTGTACGTTGCCATTGGCCAGAAGCGTTCCACTGTGGCCCAGCTGGTGAAGCTGTTTGCCCAGGAGGGTGCCTTGAAGTACACCATCGTTGTGTCCGCCACTGCCTCTGATGCTGCTCCTCTGCAGGTAACTGCAGCTTCAATTAATTGATGTGCAGCAATTGTGACTTCTAATGTTGACGAGTGGTTGTTCTGTTTTGTATGCTTGTTTTAGCTGCCCTAGTTCCGCCTTGTTAATTGCACATAAGGGTATGTTGAGCCCTGCTACGCTGTGCATGACTGGTTGTCTAAGGTGTCCACTTGCTACTCCCTTTGTAGTTCTTGGCCCCCTACTCTGCCACTGCCATGGCTGAGTACTTCCGTGACAACGGCAAGCACGCCCTGATCATCTATGATGATCTGTCCAAGCAGTCTGTTGCTTACCGTCAGATGTCTCTGTTGCTGCGCCGTCCTCCTGGCCGTGAGGCTTACCCCGGAGATGTCTTCTACCTGCATTCTCGTCTGTTTGGAGCAGCTCTGCAAGATGTCTGTAATGAGATGGGTGGAGGATCTCTCAGCTGCTTCCCGTCATTGAGACCCAGGCTGGTGAGTACCAGTGCCCTAGTTACTTGATATGTACCTCATTCCAACAGTGCCCATATCCTACTGTTCTTGAATCCAACTGTTCTGATTAAATAGCAGCCCGCTTGTTTAGGGTTTAAGTTGAAAACTTGTATTTTATGAGCCTTGTGAGTATGAAGCTGCTGGCACTGTGCTTACTGAATCTGTCCTCCACGTTCCCTTCAGGTGACGTGTCCGCCTACATTGCTACCAACCCTCGTGATTTCCATTACTGATGGCCAGATTTTCCTTGGAGACTGAGTTGTTCTACAGGGTATCCGCGCCCGCGTGAACGTCGGTCTCTCCGTGTCTCGTGTCGGATCCGCTGTCAGTTCCTGGCATGAAGCAGGTCGCTGGTACCACGGGTTTAGGTTTTATGAAGCTGGAGCTTGCCCAGTACGTGAGGTTGCTGCTTTCGCCCAGTTCGGTTCCGATTTGGATGCCGCCACCCAGTACGTGCTGGAGCGTGGTGCCAAGCTGACTGAGATCTTGAAGCAGGCTCAGTTCAGGCCCATGCCCATTGAGGAGCAGACTGTTATCTGTAAATGTTGTGTATGCCGCCACCAAGGGATCCTGGACAGCGTCCACGCCAACAAGATGGGACACGGCTGAGGTTGCTATCCTCAAGGCCATGGACCCCACATGCTACAAAGGTGCTACAAGGCCAAGGGGCAAGATCACCCCTGAGCTTGGCTTCACTCCCCAGATGCCCCCGCCTTGAAGGCGTTGTTGCTCCTGCCAGTAGCAAGTAGACTAGACTAGAAGATGGCTTCGCCCTAGGTGTTAAGCCAAAGTATGGTTTATCAAAAAAATCAACACACGTAGATTCTGAAAACGTAGCTGTATTCTGGACCTAGGGAATATAGCTACACGTATCTCCTGGCTTGTAATTTAACTGGACTCTCTAAATGCCTCGTGCTTGCTCCCTACTGTGTTCGGTTTTTATCCATGCTTTCAGATGCTGTATTTGCTCTATCTCCAGGCTGCACCATGGTCAGCGTGTAGTTTACATGGTACTAATACACAACCCGAGGCTTGGTTACAACCTGAGGTTTGACCCGGCCCACCTGCAACACATAAGGTGGTGAGGACTAAAGGCCTTGGTCGTTTGGCGTGGGCCTGAGGGATTAAGGTTGACGCCTAACGTTGTTTATAGATGATCTGGACGATCATCACTGTAACAGTGTGGTCTCAGCTACATTGAGCAAGAACAGTCCAATACAGAAAATTTTATGCTTTATATCCAAATCTCCTATCAGGCTTCTCCTCAGTGATTCTGCAGCCATTTCCCTCTGATAAATGCAACAACAAGGACAGCTGTAGCTGCAGCCCAAATGTGTACTACACCAAATAGTGTGGGGGGTGGCCGCGCTGGCTGCGCCACGGAAGGATCAGTTTTCAAGAAGTCACGCATTTTTCGTCGGTGGTGATTCGAGCAGAGTAACCGAGAGTCAATCAGGTCCAGACTAGATTTTAGACTCAAAGCCCCAGGGCCAACGGACACAACCCTAACTGCCATGCAGTAAAACACCCTCGCCTTGGATTTTGGACAGACAATACTTGGAAGTTTGGCACCCATCACCTTAAAAGCTATAACTGTTAACTGTTTAGATTCAGACCACAAACCCTACATTTAGCATTAACTTACATTACATTACATGTTAAAGTCTACTTGACAACCCAACCGCGAGGTGTAGTTGAGACTCGTCTGTGCTTTAAACTCAAAAGAAAAAGCACCCGACAAAGCAAAAACCCCATTACATCAGGGGTAGTGTCGAGGACAACACGCCAAACTCCCACCCACACCGTTTTGGCTCGAGGGTAAGGTGGAATTAAACCCCTTAGAGCAGGACCCAGATCTCAAACCACTTACAGTGGCGGAGGTAAGAAGCTAACAAATGAGAATGTCTCTCAAGAAAAAAAAGGGAATAATAAATTACGGGTGCCACTAAGCAGTCCGGGCTTCCTGTTCTTGCTCTCTACAAGTAGAAAGATCAGTCGGCTAGGTTGCTCCAAAAAGGACTTAGTGCATTTCCATTCATAAAGGTTCTGATGTGGAATCGCAGAATTCCACATTCCATACGGTTAAGTCGGTATTCCTCATGGACATGCCTATAAATTTCGTAAACAGATTCTGGTCCAGCGGAGGCGAATATCATTATAAAAAAGGCACTCAAACATATCGCATTTCATCCTCAGTTTTTTTGGAACCGGCAACAATTTACAAGTGTCTCATTTTGAGCGGGGATGTGTGCTCTATCCACCACCCTCATTCTTTCTGTGTTCAGCCATGGGAACCGATTCTAAACCTGTGCTATTAGAACGAATTGATCCTGGCTTATTTAGGCGGATGTAAGGGAATCCAAGCCTATTCTCATCATTGCTGTTGGCTGCGAACCATTTTGGTATTCTGGAGGCCGTTTAAAGCCAACCCTTCTACATAATCCAGAGGCATCAAGAACGTGATTTTCCCCCTTCATGAAATTAAGGTTCTATAGAGGTTATAAATTATGAATGCTGCAAGTGGAGTGAATTTTGACTGGGGAATATGTGTACGTACCGGTGAAGGAACAGAATTGAAGAAAATAATCAGACAAGGGGGCCGCTGGTTTTGTGTCGGGATCGGGAGACCACCTCCGGGATGGAATTATTTTCATAACATAAAAGGGGAGCGCTATCTGCAACACACCTTGAACTTTGTTACATACTCACATGACTCCAGCCTTTAAGGCTGCTCGCCATCTCTACTCACACTCTCGAACTGCAAAGTCACATAGAGAGTGTTAACCGAGTAATAGTAACACAACACTGGGAGCAACAGACGGTTTAGGGTTAAGGGTTTAGGAACAAGCCTTCAGGAGCCAGGGATGAATTAGATTTGAGGAGTTTCCCCGCGTCGAGTAGCACTTGTACCTTCGCACCTCAACTCTTTAAGGCACTATATTTTCGTCGTCTCTCAAATGACGATTCTCCACCGATTCTCAAGCAAAAATCTGAATTCTCAGCGCAACAAAAAGGGTCGTGGTAATACTTTATCCGAGGGTACTTGGACTTTACTCGTAGTTACTACAGGGTAACAGATGAGAAGATGTGGTGTCTTAGAACGCCAAATCCAAATCACTAGAGAGTTGCCTACTTACGAAACACTCCATTACCCAACCTTGGCCACTCCACCTCCCGCGCGGCACAGGGTTTTCCATCCGGTAAGGGGAGATGTTCTGCGATAAGTTGTATTATCGCCGGAACCCAAGTTGCTGAGAGGTACCGAGCCAAGACCATCCCTGTGTCACAGTGGTTCTCCACCAGACGTGATTCACCGCCGCTGTTGAATAAACATCACTAGTTATTATGCATGCGAATGCAGGTTAAAAATGGTAGGGTGTTGCACTATGGTGTTCGAAGCTCGCCTGAACACCAATTTAAACTACCTGGCAGGTGCTTGAACGCGTGAGGCATCCTTTGGCGCCTAAGCTATAGCAAGTAACAATGTTTTGTGCAAGAATTGCGAATATACATGTCACCAAAAGGCTGGCAAAAAGTAGGCCACAGTAACAGTAGCACGAAGA
The DNA here is from genome assembly GCA_022414725.1 of Microglena sp. YARC. NCBI lineage: Eukaryota > Viridiplantae > Chlorophyta > Chlorophyceae > Chlamydomonadales > Chlamydomonadaceae > Microglena > Microglena sp. YARC. Next base: position 3,671 of record JAJSRW010000414.1, on the reverse strand, counting down.
ATGCAAATTCAGTCCTTTGATCTGCAGCAATTGCAAAAATGATAACAGGTTGAATTCTTAACTAAACCAAATCAAAGCCTGGGATTAGGAGATGAAACAGTTGGAATTCCAGTTAGGATTTCGCAAACGCGAGGCGATAACTGCCGAAAACCCCTCACTCTGGTTTCAATAAGTCCAATGATGCTTCACGATCTAGCCAATTGTGCACGCGCCTCGCACGTGCCCGCATTTGTTTCCTATAGGTTGTTCGCGCCATGGTATCAAAGGCCCTATAGTAGTGGTTAATCACGAAGGTGTGGGCATGGTTCAAATTGCAGGCCTGAAGCGACAATGCTGTGTAATGAGGTTGAGTTGGTTGTTGCTATCCTGCCTCGGCTCTTGCTTGGTACAGTCTCAGTCTGTGGGAGACTGAATACATGTCACTGAGGCTGACACTGTTCGAATCATGCACTCCGTCACGTGCGTGGAGTCCTGGAGATGGTGGCCTGAGCAAGGGGCCTTTTCCCAGTAGCTATAGTAGCTAAGTGCCAACTGCAGGTGTAGTCTAAGTGTCTGAGTTGTAGCGGAGTATCTGTCAGATAATCAGCGCTCCGGCTCAAAACTTTCGCCACCCTTCCTGCTGCATAGCTAACTGGAAGATCCGTTGCAAACGCCTTGTAGGCATATAGAGACATGGCTAAGAGCGACAAGAACGTAGCGTATTTTTACGGTAGGTCTTGGCAACTGGGTAACGTCCATCTGCGGCGCGTCCATGCTGAGCCTAGCCTCAGTTCTCCGATGGCTCCTCCTTGCTATTAAATTCGCACGATCTTGCTGCAGATGAGCAAATTGGAAACTTCTGCTACGGTGGGGGCAAACCCAATGCGACCTCACCGGCAAGGATGGTCTTACTCGCTGGTCTCCAACTACGGGCCTAGAGAAGCAGATGGTCGTGTAACAGGCCCGAAGGGTCGTAGTTTTTGATCAGCTGACCGAGTATCATGCCGATGGTGAGCGGCATGAACGACAATGGAGGGTGACGTTGAATTCACCCTCAACCAAAGATCGTTTACCTATACTGCAGCTGAACATGGGAAAGCTAGTGAAGTCGTTTGGGGAAAGGGGGGGACTTAGGTTACTTATGTGAGACCCAAGGGGTCCTCTAACCCTTCATCATTCATGAGCCCCCCTTAGTCCGTCAAGCGCGGGCTTTGGAGTCTTGTTTGGGCACCAGGATAATTGCCCCCCCACCATCATCAATCTTCAGCATCATGACCATGCTTCTATGTGACACGCACTGCTTGCACTTCTTGCATGCTTGTACCAACTTTCTGGATTGTGGAGCAATATCTTCATCTTCTTTTTCTCAAGCCTAGCCGCTACAGTACCCTTGCCACCTGTTCAGGTTTGTAAAACAGCTGTTCAAGGGTGTTCAACACCTGTTTATGTGCATCTTGGTTAGCATGGAGTTGTTGAACTGATGTTTAACAACCTGAACACCTGTTAAGCAACCTGAACAGGTGCAGGCTGCCTTAGAGTAGTTGCCTAGAGTAGTCTTCTCTTGTCTAGATTGAGTTTCAGGAGGGTTTCGGATGGGGATAAACAGACAAATTCAAGCGCCTACTACCCACCTACCAACACCCTACCCAGCCCATACACACCATACCGCACATCCCATACCCACACCCATACCCAAACCCACACCATACCTTGTAACCACTACCCCTTCTATGCTACTCCATTCCTACTCACATACTCTGAATCACAAGTGCCACCATTTCTTCACAAAAGTTCCCCATTCCATCCTGGCCTGGCCTCCACTGGTTCATTGTTGGGCTCAGGGTAATATCAAAAGCGCTCGGCTGACTTTTGACCCCTTCTGCGTTTTAAAGCGCAGTTTTTGCAACTCCCCTGTGGGGTCGCAAGCAAAATTTTGCGGCTTTTTACACTTCAAGTGCCAGTTTTTTTGTTTTCAAGTGCGCTGAAGCGCTGGCCAATTTGGCCATTTGAAGTACCCTGGTTAGGCTATGTGTAGCAGCTTCTAGGCAGCTCCTTTCCCCCGTCCTTAGGCCAGACCTGAAGCTAGCTAGTGCGTCTGAAAGTTGACATTACGGACAATTGCCGATGCAGCTTGCAAGCTTTGGGTTGGGCCCATGGCTGGGGCTATTGGAGTGGCAGGACAGCCTGCCATGAGTTAGCCCAAGATGAAACAGTGCTTGCCTCCCTCCCCTAACAATTTGCAGGACATGAAACAAATAAAACGTTATGCCTTTATTACAAGGTGGAGGTCTAGGGGGCCACCCGTTGCTTGGCATCGTGGCGCAAAACACCAACATTTGCACACTCCTAACTGGCTTCGATTCTCAACGCAGATTATGTTGACTTCATCATGTCAGTCTGGCACCACAATATGAGAATTGCAGATTCTCTAATTTTGAAGCGGGCGTGCTCTAGCTTGTACCCCCCCCCCCCCCCCCCACACACACACGCCCCCCCCCCCCCCCCCCCACCACCAACACCACCATCCACAACACACTCACACACACACGCCCCCCCCCCCCCCCCCCCCACCACCACCACCACCACACACACCACCACCACACACATCACGCCACACACACGCCCCCCCCCCCCCCCCCCACCACCACGCACCAGCCGCCCCCGCCGCCCACCACCAACCACCACACCACACACACGCACACACATGCCCGCCCACCCCCCACCCCCACCACCACCACCACACACACCACACACACACGCCCCCACCACCACACCACCACCACCACTCACCACCACCACCACCGAACCACACCACCACACACACGCACACACACACGCCCACCACCAGCACCACCAGCACCCCCACCACACACAACGCACACACAGCACGCCCCCCCCCCCCCACCACACACACATCCACCACACACAATCTAGTACCAACCCACACGCCCACCCCCCCCCCCTCCCCCCCACACACACACACCACCACGCCCAACCACCACCACCACACACGCACACCACACGCCCCCCCCACCACACACACCACCAACCACACACACCACCCCCACCCAACCACACACACGCACACCCACACACGCCCCTTCCCCCCCCCCCCCACCCCCCCCCCCCCACAACACACATGCACACACCCACGCCGCCCCCACCCCCACCCCCACCCCACCCCCCCCCCACCCCCCCACCACAACACGCACACAACACGCACAACACACACGCCCCCCCCCCCCCCCCCCCCCCCTCCCCCCACCCGCCACCCACCACCACAGCACACGCACACACACACGCACACACCACGCACACACACACGCCCCCCCCCCCACCACCACCACCACCACCACCACACCACACCACAACCACACCAAAACAACACGACACACACACGCCCCCCCCCCACCACCAACCACCACCACCCCACACACATCATCGCACACACACACACACGCCCCTTCCCCCCCCACCCCACCCCCCCACACACACACACACACATGCACACACACACGCCCCCTCCCCCCAATCCCCCCACCACCCCCCCCCACCACACACACGCACACACACTACGCACACACACAGCACACACAACGCCCCCCCCCCCCCCCACCACCACCCACCACCCACACACACGCAACAACACACGCACACACACACGCCCCCCCACCACCAACCCCACCACCACC